>JADQWA010001046.1:47500-56917 GCA_018344505.1 Nebria ingens riversi
TTTCTTAACAATCTTTTGCCAAACTTCAAACAAACTTCTTTTGCTTAATTCAGAATATTCTTCTATTCTGTTTAACCATCACTTATTCCGTGGATTTCTCCTACGAAAGTCTTCTTCATCAATCTTTCATTTGACTCTCAATTATTCTACGTACGACATTATTCATTCTCTAATTATTTTTTAAATAATAATAAAACAAGCGAATCAATAAAACTTGGTCACGACAGATAAAAGAAAAAATGTCGATAAACATGTTTTGACCGATTCCGAATTCGCGCAGTAACCGCACCAGAAAACGAGAAAATAAATAAAATACATCAGAATCGTCTCAGTCAGTGATACCTACTGGTAACATAGACAATTTGGTATGTTTTCTGGTCTATAATTCACACCTCCAACGTTCCAGCGGGACCGGGACTTGGTTGGGGTACGATACCAATTAGCCGGGCTATCGCAGCAAACACGTTAGATAAATTATTAAAAGCGACATCAACCCGAAATAACGTAGATCTCCAGTTGAGATTCGACACTCGTCGACTCGTTCCATCCTTATCAGACACTTGACTACAACGTATGCACGTTGTTCCTTTTTAATGCGGCGTTAATTGAGACCAGCCCCCCACCTAGCGGTTCAAAACCACACTAATTCCACCGACACGATCATGGGTGGCCGTGCATCACATTGCATACATGTAATGACTACAACGGAAAAACAACCAACATCATTGATTCAAATTGACTTTTATTTAAATTGATGAATTACAAATTACGTGCCTCTAACTTGACTTTCAACCAATTTTCTTCTTGGTTTAACATTTTCTTACTACATTGCATGTTATTCCAATGTTATGTGTAAGAGAAGAACACATTTCGATATGAATCTCTTGTATGTATGTATGTACAATAAGTAAATCGAGAAACAAATAAACTAAACAATTTCTTCCGACGCGGCAATCAGATCTATCAATTACTGATTTTATAGGCGCACGTGTATGTATGTATGTATGTATATATGTACCTATACAGTTCCGTAGTGTACTGGTTGGTTCACTTGTATCTATAAATATTCTGAGAATGTTACGGATATTCGTACTTGTACCTGTTACAACCAGTATATTGTATCTATACATATATATATATATCGTATATACTTGGGAAGGTTTCTGGATATGTGGGTGGTCTCCTTACTTTTTACATATCCACAACATTATCCACTAAACTTAAGAAGAATCTCTAAAATATGAAGAAAATACAAAAAAAAGAAGATATTTTCGCCAACACCTGACAATTATCTACATCCTAATCATCTCTTAAACTAAGACAGCCATTTACAGATTCAATCAAGGTCTTGTCATCGTTATTAAATTTAAACCCTTATCAGCTGCAAAGTCTTAAATTGCAAAAGTTGTTGGTGTTTTGGGTAATGGAATGGTTAAAGATAGCAAATCTATTCCCTTTTGGTACTGTGGTGTGACGCCCAGTTTGCGGTTATCACGTCTGCGATCACTTCTGGTGTCATGGACAGTAGCAAGACTTGCGCGGATAGTTGTCAAATAAATTTCGTATACTTGACGGAAATACAGTAAACGGATAGGACACCCAAGCATAGCAGTAAATACCTGAAATATCTATTTAGGTTTTGTCTAATCTTTGAAGATAAACAACAGGTACTTGTCACAAAAAACGTCTTTGTTTTTTTTTATTAAAAATGGTTGCTCTGAAAGAAAATCTTCTAGTTTGTACACACAAATATGACGTAAATTTCGTAGTTCAATTGCAAAATCTCAGCATCATCTAGAAAATGATTGAGTATCTTTTCCACAAGTTAACTTCGAATTTATGACCAATCTTATATTTATGATAGCAGCATTTTTAAGCGCTACACAACTTCACATTCAGAGTCGATGAAGAATGAAAATATAACAAAATTTATATTCAATTACATTGTTAAAGAATATATCGTTAATAATTCATTGGAGAATTGATAATATTGCGAGATAAGCACACACACACACACACACACACACATGTTTTCTGTAGTGCATCAAATGTGAAGAATTGTATCTGTCTTTGTCTACATCATTCTGGTTTTAAAAGACAGTACGAAAGAGAAAGATAGGTGTAAGGTTGGTGAAGAAGAGTGTGGGATAAATCACGAATGTAGTGGACAGAGTACAACATCGCCAACGAAATACCTAAAAGGCGTATGTCTTCAGCAAGACTCCCTCCGCACCGCACCCCTTGAATGAACGTTGTGGTTGATGTTTTTATCACGGCCACACGGATCGTACGTAAAGACAAATAAAAATAGCCTATGCCTCTTTACAACTTAACTGTGTTATGTTGTGTTGTGCTGTGCTGGACCCATGTACGATTCTACAGTCGTATTCCAAATAGTGGAAAAGATTCATCGGACATAACACCACACAGAATTAATGTGACCGGGGGGAAATAGCTATAATCGTTTTCTTTTATAATATTCTTATAGAATGTTTACAATTTATATTGCAAATTTATTTTAATATCTACCAATATTCGAAAAAAAAACAATAATTATTATTCTTGATGGAAATTATGTAAGCTTAATGTTTCGACCCTACTTGAGCCGTAGTTTTACTTTCTTTTACGAAGTAATAAGTAAGTATTGTAATCACAAAAGTAATTCTCGAAATTTTAACGGAAATACACCTTTTGACCTTCCCTGAATCGAATCTGACTATTTTTGGAGTGACGCCTGTGTGTGTGTGTGTGTGTGTGTTGTGTGTGTGTGTGTGTGTATGCGCTCTACAGCCTACACTGTTGAAGATAAAATTATGAAACTTTTAACTTAAGATTTGTACATGCCTGGGAGGAAAACCTCCTATTTTTGAAAAGCATATTCAAACCGGAAGTGCATGTTTACTTAAAACTTTTTTGCAATTTCTGCAATATCTCCGAAACGGCTATACTTGCAGTAAAAGTAGTTAGATTAAAATTGAAAGATATTAGTATTCTGCACAAACTTTTGTTTGAAACATTTCTTCAAAAAGTGTACCATTTACAAGATCTTATCTTATTGATATTGCCATAGTTACGTAGGTATGGGAAATTATATATAATAAATCGCATCTACTATGCATGTCAATTGTTTTAAATATTCAAATATTTTGACATTAACATTTATTGTCAGTGTCACAAATAAGTTTAGTGAAAATCGTTACAAAGATTAGTAAATAATTTAAAATATTATATGAAAATATTTTGCAAGGTTTAGAATTCATTTGAAAACTAAAAAATGTCCGGCTATAATAATTTTTAATAATGTGTAATGAATAATTATATTTTCTTTATATTATTATAGAATCGAACATTTTAAATCTAAAATACATATGTTTTTTAGAAATCTGGCAATAATCTAACTTTACAATGTTACTGGACATAATGAATGAAAATATTTTCTTTTAAATTTAAACATTTTAGATTTTTATTTATATACTATCAAATCTAAATATACTGACTACGTAAAAGAAAGTTTAGGGCCAATACATGGCCGATGTTTTTTTTTTGCAGAAAGCTCAAGTAGCACATACTTCAATTTCCTACATATAATATTTCTCCAATTTGTGATTCATTTTATAAACAAAGTCCGGCTTTTAATATATTATAGTATAAATTAATTAAAATTGACATTAAAAGTGCAGTAAATAATTACTACACAATTATTAATAGATTTCTTCATATTACCATTTATACAAGATCCTGCATAATTCATATTCTCCATGTGGTTTATTTACAATAATTATTTCAAAATGCTATAAATAATTGCTAGTTTAGTGCAACTTAGAAATACATTAATGAAGCCTCAAAGTCAATATCTAGTAATAATAATTCAGTGGTGCTATCAATTTCAACAACATCGATATCAAAGTGGTGATGAGATATATAATAGCTGCTTTTCACACTAATAAAAAAAAAAATAATAATAAATGTCCGAAATAATACAATGTGCGCGGCATATAAAAACATTCGTCTCAGTCAGCCAGCATCAGCTGACAACGATGCGGCTCTGAAAACATTTGTTCCATTGTGCGAGCTTCAATATCAAACAATACGATTAAATTCAATGGATCGAACTGTTCCTCAGTTCAGTCAAGACACCGACCGACCGACGCGACGCGACGACCAACACGCTAACCAACCGCGGTGCGCTCAGCTGACCTGACGTTAGACACGAATTACAAAAGAAGAATCAGTCAAAGCTTGGAGCATGCGCGTGCGCCCTGTGAGCTCCAACACACTCAAAGGGAACAACATATAATATTAAAACGATCATAATGTCTACACATACATGATACTCCCTTGTATTCATAAAATACTAAATGAATGAAAGCACATTTCTGAAACAGTGTGATACCGATCCATTAATATGAATCTTTGTTGGTGACCGCTAAATGCTGACTATTGTTGTTCGATTTTGGGGGCTGCGGGGGGATGAGGCCCTCTTGTATTTGATTAAATGATTATATACTGATTGAACAGGTGTGCGACGCATTCCCGGCATACCAACGTGATTGATTGCATTGTTATCAAACAAAAATAACCATAGTGCACCTTTACCGCTTTAAAAAGGACTCACACATTTAGACGTTTATCTGATCAAAAGTGTTATCTGTTTGACATAATAGAAGAATCTGTGGCGTTGAAAGTGTGATGAGTTCATTTTTTTTTATATTCGGAATTCGTTTAAATGTTTTATTTAAGTTTACACTTGCTCAAATCCTGCAAAAAAACACGTCGAGACTGAAAAATAATTTATTCATTGATTTACACTGCGATAAAAAAGCTTGTTTTTTTGATGTGTTGCCATGATAGGAATCGACAAAATAATAAATTTTTATTCAGAAAGAATAAGAAGATATGGGTGTTAATGTTGTTATTTGTGCCGAATCATCATTAATCCCGTGTTGTAAATATAGGTAAGATGCACGCAAGTCTAAACTTGTTAAAACCACCCGGGGGGTGTTCAGTGGGTATATAATTCACCGTGTAAACTATAGACACCTATTGTTAGAGATTTGTTATTGATGACATTCAAAACGGCTTTTATTTATTGATGCACACTGAGTCTGAGTTTTCTAAATTTTTATTCGGTTTAATATTTGTTATGCAATTTTTAAGATGCTATTAATTAGTCAATAGGTAAATGAAGAAATCACAACTACCTTATAATTATATTTTTGTTTAATGTTTACCAATTAACTTAGTTGCTTTAGTTATTATTATTATAAAAGTTTACATAATTTATTTAGTCAGTAAATAAATTACGCGAAAGAAACGTTGTGCATTTATTGAATTTGAATGGGGAAAGATTGGGTCTTCTGGCACCCTATTTGTTGGGAAGAGGCATGAAGTTATTTATGTATATTCGAGGAAAGCAATTTAAGTTTTTATACCATGGTATAATTGTGTGTGAATGACGATTGTTGGTTGTGGCTATATGGTTATTAATGATTAAAACACACCTACTTTGGGCACTGTGGTGACCACAAAGTCTCTGCATCCGGTTGTATACCTATATGTGTAGACAAATATCATATAGCATACGGACACAATGTAACAAAACTGCCACTGAAACCTGTGTTTAACTTAATTATTAGTTTTAATAATCACCGCTAGGTAGAAAACTAACCGCAAACACCCGCATTGCAATTCATGGGAAATTCACAATATTTTCATTCATCACTATACGGTTTAATAGAACAAATAAATCTTTAATCATAGCAGAAATATAATTGTATATACATAGGTATACATACATATTTGTTGATGATTTTTTTCTTTCCGTGGATACGTATAAATAACATATTAAGTACCAAGAAGTTATTTAAAATAATATTCGTTTAAAAAATCGTTAAGCGATAATACCGAACAATGTTTTGTAATTAAAATACCGTTTATCATGATAAATTAGCTTCCGTTACGATCGAATAATGACTAGCTTTGTAGGTATGAGAGACCGCTCCATACCGCACACCACTCACCCCTCACAGAAAGGTTACATCACTTTTAACAGAACACAACAATTTATTTTTAAAGTTAATTATGTTCTTAATGAGTAGCACAATATTATGTGTGAGAATATGATTTTCTTGTATGTATGTATGTATGTATGTATGTATGTAGGTATGTATGTATGTATGTATGTATGTATGTATGTATGTATGTATGTTTGTATGTGTGTGTGTGTGTGAGTGTGTATGTATGTGTGTGTGTATGTATGTATGTATGTATGTATGTATGTGTGTATGTATGTATGTATGTATGTATGTATGTATGTATGTGTGTGTGTGTGTGTGTGTGTGTGTGTGTGTGTATGTATGTGTGTGTGTATGTGTGTGGGTATGTATGTATGTATGTATGTATGTGTGTATGTATGTATGTATGTATGTATGTATGTATGTATGTATGTATGTATGTATGTATGTGTGTATGTAGGTATGTATGTATGTATGTGTGTGTGTGCGTGTGTGTGTGTGTGTGTGTGCGTGTGTGTGTGTGTGTATGTATGTGTGTATGTATGTATGTATGTATGTATGTGTGTGTGTGTGTGTGTGTGTGTGTGTGTGTGAGTGTGTGTGTATGTATGTATGTATGTATGTATGTGAGAATATAGCAACAAGAATATTACATTACAAGTAGTAATATACGTTTCCATATGATGATGGTGATGGGGTTACACACAGAAAGAAAGAGTGAGTTAGGCTAATAACGTGTAAAATAGCAGGCACTAATTAGCCGCAAATGGGCGTGTCACCGGTATATAGTAGTGCATTTGGGGCGGTGACGACTGTCTTTCGTTTATGCTGTTGTTTGCGGCAGAGGTTCACTTTCGTATGTATATATGTATGTATGTACCAAGACGAGCTTTGACGCTTCCAAACAAAAGTTAATCTAAACTTTGAGATGAATAGCCACTAATTTGTGCTTCTGCTGCGACATACGCACAAAAAAATAACACTCACATATAATGGATTACCTATTCGGCGCATAAACGACTTAAAAATAAACACTGATTAACTTAAAGTGTTCAAAGTCATCTTGAGGCCATTTATTAAACTATACATAATACATTTGTTTTGTTTTTTTTTTCTTAAATCTTACAACTCGCATATACCTACATAACTCATCTAATAATAAAATCACAACAGTTAATATCTAAATCTTATTAGATATATTATAACACAAGTTTATTATTTCTTTAACTAACAACAAATATTATATAAAATATACCGGATAATTGATTAAATATATTAAAGTGAGATTAATTTTGCAAATTATTTATTTATTTATTTTTATTAATTACCCTCATTTAACACATGATGAAGAACGAACCAACGAAAGATATTAAGTGAATAATTTTTAATTAAATCTGTAGCGGATGAAGCTGCACTGAGCGCCGAGCAGCGAGCACCGTCCGTGTTACTTTTATTGTTTTTATTAGTTGTTGTTTTTTTTTGTATCAAACAGGAAATTAATTACGTCAAATCAATCGTTTTATAAAGTGATTTATCATAACTTTTTTAATTAATCTGTTGGCACATCAACAACGCCCTAATGATTTTTCGCTTACTTTGTATAATAGGTTAAAAAAACTTATAAGTATCGCTAAAAATATTCATGTCATCCATTGTTATTACCTAAATAGAATAATTTTGCTTCGTAGGTATTTCGTATCGTTAATTTGTTGAAATTTGTTAGATTTTGAAATAATTTACGATTCTATGTGATTTCTACCGAAACCATCCAATTATTTCCCACTAAGTTCTAAAATAATAGTAGGTCCTACACTCCCATAAAAGATTCATATATTTATGACAGAAAACTACTATTTTTATAGCTTCTTTGGCCATACAACAGTTCCCCAAAATGTCAAACAATTAATTTTTAACACCGGCAATAACCCAGTGCCCCTACAGTTCCTGTTTTATAACATTTTCGGACTATTATCTATTTTATGATACGTTATATTGCTACCATATTGACGGCTCGCAACCAATTAACATGTTCCTCAACATTCTTATCTATACAAATTAAGAAATACACTATAGATATTTGCAATAATACCAGTGTCATTACGACGCTAGTAAAAAAAACGACAATTAATTGAAAATGTATTTTTAGATATTTGTTTGTTTGATTCAGTTTGATTTTATTGACGCTATAAATTTTATAGTTTATTGTGCTTTAAACTTAAAACGTAACGAATTAAAATTGTCTGAATAGACATTCTAGTGCTATATAACTATATGGCTCAGTTACGAAACCGCGTCAGTTTCTTTTCATTGAAATAACTTTATAGCTATATCAAAATTCATTTATTTGTCAAAAACAATTAAAACTATGTATATATATATAGTTCAATACCGATATAGGTCATTTAATAGAAAAACTAAGCTCAAAAACGAACAAATGTTTGTCTTAAAACAATAAAAAAGCGGAAATAATGTGTATGACTTGCGAAAAATGGCAAGTGGCAGCAGCTGTGGCCACCGCGATTCAGACAGTGATTGATCACTGATCAAGTGATGCTGATGTGGTTCGTTCGCTAAAGTTGCAACATCTAGCGGCGAGCGAACGAGGCGGTTAGCTCCCACGGATCCGCGTTTAATTTAATCAGCTCTCTCGCAAGGACAACCGAATGAACTCAACCAATCAACCGACCAACCGACGATCTCATCAAACCGATCATATACACATCAATCGCACGCACGCTTGCTTACGTTGTAATTAGATGGAGATTAACTCGATCAACCTGCGGGCATTATAGTTAACAGAATTATTCTAAGCTTGTTAAAATTGTGATTCCTATCGCTTGAAAAGAAAAATCATTACTTGACACATTTATCTATACGGTATAGTGGTAAAATCAACAAAGGAATAGAGGTACTTAATATAATATTAAATAAAACTTGTGTTTTGAATGAATTACTGATTATTTGAATCGTTGTATTATATAATAATTAAAGCGCGGATTGACGCTCTCAGTTGGTGGTCTAGTAAAAACTCGCTCTCTCTCTGTGTGTGTGTGTGTTAATGATGAACCTGATTTAAATCAGGTGCCAAAAAAGCGAACGCGCTCTAAAATGATGATCAAAGAACAAGTTTAAACTGGAATGGTATATGTATAAGCGACGGTGTATGTATGTATGTATATAATATTATTAATAGGTTTTCTAATGAGTAAATCAATACATTAATTAACTGACGATAAGAATCGGGACTAAGTGAATTGTCAGCTGCGTTGCGCGCGGTCTACGGTGATAATTTGTACTACGGGACTTCTTAATTATTGAATGGATGACCGTGCAACATTTCTATATATCAGTTATTTACAAGTAAGTAGTTCAAGTTTGCACATCTTTTTACTTTCTTTTACGA
>JADQWA010001047.1:0-82500 GCA_018344505.1 Nebria ingens riversi
TCGTATACCATTTTAAACTATCATCGAGATTTCCTTTCATAAACTCTAAACGGCCTTTAAAGAAAAGAAACCAAACTCCGTTTGGATAGACCTATACATGAACACGTAAATGTTCACTCGAACATAAAAACATCAAAAAAACTACTTACTTCAAGTTGTTTTTTTAATATAGTTTCACATGCGTCTAAATCACCTTCTTCATGACTGAGAATATATAACACGATCAGATTATATGAAAGTAGTGTTATAACACATAAAACTTGTCTCAGGCCATCTTTCATATCGTAACCCTCTTGCAAATCTTTTAATCCTAATTGCTGTTAAATAAAAAGAAGAAGATATTACAGAAAACTATCGAATAACATCGTTTAAAAATGTCTGGTATAGAGATTTAAATACTTCTTACCTTATTACCAGAAAATCCCATGAATTCTAATAACTTAATCACTCTACTTGGCAAAAGAGAGATCATTAAATTGAATGTGCCAATGCCCATTCGTACACCACTTTCAAAATGTATTTTTAACGTACTGTTGTTCCAATGTCGATGTTTAAGAATATTAAGACAATCTCTGCAAAACGGAAAACAATTATCACCAATTTAACAATTTAGACATTATTATAGGACTACCTGTAGGAATGATAACATGATCGAATTTTAATTCCACCTCGAATGAAACTACTCAAAGTTTCATCTTCCATAAAGGTCAACAGAGCTTTTAAGAGAAGTGATTCAGCATAACATAATTCTGCGTGAACTTCCTCTTCTGTATACTGATCATAATTGGGTTTCTTAACCATTTTCCCTAAAGATTCACCAATTGAATTTTTTTTACGGAATTTATTACATACACCCAAACATATTTTTAATGCTGCAGTTGCCTCTGCTATATTCTTCTGTTCGAATGTTAACATTGCTTGAAGAAATGAAAAGACGCAATTGCCCAGAGAGTGGTACATACTTGAATTGGCCCTGTTACATTGTTATCAATTTATTAAATATATATATATATATATATATATATATATATATATATATATATATATATATTTACCATGGTGCCATTAAATTCTTTGCGTCATCAAACTGATTATTGAAGAAATAGTGTATGGCTTGTTTTGCTTCATTGATAGCGGATTCCAAATCAATACCGCCAGATCTAAAGAAGATAATTAAGATCCATAAACAAACATTTATCTCTTTGTATTCAAATTTGCATCTTACATGTTATTGTCATCGCATGCATCCTGAAACTGAAAATACATTATAAGCAAAAATAGAATCAGAAGTCATTCCATACTAATAATAACGAATAAGAAAATCGCATTCATTAGATATATTTTGTAAAAACAAAATAAACGTATCTCTCATTGTAAACCTTAACTATAATAAAATTGTTATAGAACATACTTACATCATCAAGGTCCTTATCTTCATTATCGGAAGAGGCCATAATTATTTCATCAAGTTATCGTTTAACTGTAACATAAAAGAGTAATATTTGTTAAGGATTTATTGTTATTTTTAGTAGTTACTACTTATATATAACAATAAACAAGGATATTTGTTAAAAAAATATTTTACTTTTTTGGTCATAAAAAATATTACTACAGTAAATTATTGCAAAAAAAAAAAAAGTTTAAACATTTTATTTACAAATACGGAAGTTTTAAATCTGTAGAGCTTGAAAGATTAAACTAGCCACCTAACATCACGCAACCAGCATTGCACTATTTTTATGCAAGTTACACAGCACGTACTGAATCACCTAGGTCGAATCTAATGAAATTATGTTACAACTATTGCACTGGACATTCTTATACGTAGTAAGTTTATTTTGTTTATACTCAATGGTTATAAAAAAGTTATTATTAGCATCTTCCTCCTACGTCCAGCCATAATAATTTCTAATATAGTATGTTTAGATTGCTTATATTCTTGAATGTTTAAAATAAATGATTTAAATTTTATTTTTTTAGAAAGTACTTTTCCCATTATGTTTGGAGATACAAATACATGATTTAGTTAAAATAGTTCGCTACTATAGTAGTTTATTTAAAGTGAAACACCAGGTCGAAATAGAATATTTTATTGAATTGCAAATCAAATATTTGTAGAATCTATTAAATATAAGTCTTTTTTTAGCAATGAATTATCCTTAAAAGTGTATTTATTATAGAACTGCAGGTTTATCAACATTTTACAGATTTTGCTTACAGAGTTATGAATTGATTTTGTTCTTTGAGTTGCTCTACTCGGCTTCGCCTCGTATCGCTAAGTTCCTACTAACAAAATAAGAAAACACTAGTTACATAAATAACTATTAAGGCTTTACACATTTATTGAACCATTAAGAGTAATGTATAATTTATTATAAATAAATGCAATAAAAAATACACGAAATACTCTTTCTGGAATATGGTTGAAAGATGTTATTCTTAATTCAAGACGCCCCGAAACTTGCAGAATAGAGTTTTCCTTGACTATTAATGTGCAATTAATTGAAGGTGAACTTTTCCGGTGCTGGTTTTTCCACTTGACATTCCAGTGCGAACAATTTCAGTATATAATTATCCTCGATTGTTATTATCACACTTTTGTTGTTGATTACGATCTCAAAGATTTGATTTTCATCAGATATTTTAATAATTAGCTAATACCACAAAAGCTTTCAAAAACACACTTGTCACACAATTTTTACAAGTGGAAAACTCTATTAAATTAACATTATATACCACCAAACCATCATTTATCCTTCAGTCAACTTGACAGTTAGAAAAGGATAGCAATATGGATGATGCACACCGATCAGCTGTTCGATGTTTTCTTAAACTGACATCACTACACAGTACACATCGATGGTTCACATCACAATATGTGGTTCGATTTCAAATACACAAACTTGGGCAGTTGATGATCCAATTTAACGTACCTAATTCGATAATAATATTAAACAGATTAAACATGTTATAACATACCTCTGTCAGCTGTAGATAAGAATGGTAGTGTTTGCTGATCAGATCACTATTCAGTATTATTTAAATAAGATAACTAAATTCAATAAAAAATATGTAAACAACACGTAAATATGCGCGACTACGCGAGACACCGACTTGAACTCAACAAGGTTCGACTTCGGTCCAAGGAACAACAAGAAAGCTCACTTAAGCCATCACTGACCTAGAAAATATAATTGGGAACTAACATGGATGCCACGTATTAGCCTTGATAAGAATGGTATGGGCACAAAAGGTGATGACGTCATAACAGGCGCGAAATACGATTGCGGTGCTCGCGAGTTTTTACACTGAGATGTCTGTTTAATTAATGTTAATTCAATACATTTCACTGAAAAACCACGCGAGCACCGCATTCGTATTTCGTGCCCGTTATGACGTCATCACTTTTTCTGCCCATTGGCTAGTATGAGTTAATTTTCTAATGAAATCGAATTTTATTAGAAAAATAATATTACAACGAAATAATACAATAGCATCTAAATATTTTCAAGATAAACCAATGTTTACACTTTTTATTTTCTTTTACGATGTTACCGCAAATTATGACTTCTTTAAGACGTCGCAAGGAAGTGTACTCTTAACAATTGACTAACATTAAAAACAAATGAATCAGACAACTTCTTTTGCTTCATTCAAATTCATTAAATTCTCTAATTATTATGTCAAGATGGGAATGAATGTAAAGGGGTTTCTGCCACCCCATATGCTGTTATGTATGTATGTATGTATGTATGTATGTATGTATGTATGTATGTATGTATGTATGTATGTATGTATGTATGTATGTATGTATGTATGTATGTATGTATGTATGTATGTATGTATGTATGTATGTATGTATGTATGTATGTATGTATGTATGTATGTATGTAATGTATGTATGTATGTATGTATGTATGTATGTATGTATGTATGTATGTATGTATGTATGTATGTATGTATGTATGTATGTATGTATGTATGTATGTATGTATGTATGTATGTATGTATGTATGTATGTATGTATGTATGTATGTATGTATGTATGTATGTATGTATGTATGTATGTATGTATGTATGTATGTATGTATGTATGTATGTATGTATGTTATGTATGTATGTATGTATGTATGTATGTATGTATGTATGTATGTATGTATGTATGTATGTATGTATGTATGTATGTGTATGTATGTATTGTATCTGTATGTATGTATGTATGTATGTATGTATGTATGTTATGTATTGTATGTATGTATGTATGTATGTATGTATGTATGTATGTATGTATGTATGTATGTATGTATGTATGTATGTATGTATGTATGTATGTATGTATGTATGTATGTATGTATGTATGTATGTATGTATGTATGTATGTATGTATGTATGTATGTATGTATGTATGTAGTATGTATGTATGTATGTATGTATGTATGTATGTATGTATGTATGTATGTATGTATGTATGTATGTATGTATGTATGTATGTATGTATGTATGTATGTATGTATGTATGTATGTATGTATGTATGTATGTATGTATGTAATGTATGTATGGTATTATGTATGTATGTATGTATGTATGTGTATGTATGTATATGTATGTATGTATGTATGTATGTATGTATGTATGTATGTATGTATGTATGTATGTATGTATGTATGTATGTATGTATGTATGTATGTATGTATGTATGTATGTATGTATGTATGTATGTATGTATGTGATGTATGTATGTATGTATGTATGTGTGTATGTATGTATGTATGTATGTATGTATGTATGTATGTATGTATGTATGTATGTATGTATGTATGTATGTATGTATGTATGTAAGTGACAAGCTGATTAAAACCAAGCGCCAATCAGCAGGGGGAAGAGCTTTTTATTTCTTAAATATAAGTAACTCTAATTTTTGATTTTCTAACTTACGTTACTATGATTTTGTTTAAGCACTAGCATGTGATGGATTGAGTTAACTCATTCTCACTTGTTCTGTGGCGCCTCACTGAATATTGCTGAATCTAACTATTACCAGGCAGAGAAAGTTCTGCAATATAAAACATTTCATACACAAACTAGTAAAGTAACACACTAAAATCTGATAATCAGTAGCAATTTATTCGATTTTAGTAAGTGTGCTTTCGTGCACAAAGCACAGATCATCGTTTAGACTTCACAAAGTCATAGGTTAATTTTCATTGCATTTCAAAACGTCTGTTTAATAAACTGATTGTAATTGTTTTATTTCAATTTCCCATAGAACTTATTTTCAGCGCGATCAACGAATTATTTAATACGCACAATGTAGGTCCAATTCTAGACGAATATGCCGATTAAATTAAGTTCAGTTATTATTAAAGTAAATTATTCATGTTGAAGTTAAAGTAACACATAGATGAATAATTTTTGAAGAATAGATCAATATAAAATCATTAATTTCGATTTTTGTTTAATGAATATTGTTAGTTTGTTTCTTTTAAATGTGAAGATAATAAATATGAAGATTTATGAGAATTTAGCTTAAATGTTGTCGACATCCTGTAGGTTTGTGACAAGTTCGTCCTCCCACTGCTCTCTCACTTTTGGTAGGATAACTTACCTTCTCTAGTTTAAAGAGACTGTGATTGGTTGATACAAACTTACAATAGAAGAATGACATTAAATTAATTGCAGCATCAATTGTTCAACGGTATGGTAGTATACGAGAGCCTTTTTGTGAACTAGTACAAGTTCATCAGCCGGCTTGTTCACCTCAGCGAATTTTTTATCTCTTGTGATATTAGTGCCTGGTGGTTGTGAATAAGTTAGTTTCTCTGTATATCACAAGGCTAAAATTGCCTATGGTTAGCCAGTTTGCTGTTGATCGACTTAATTTTTTAAATCTCGTGGATACATTATTTGGTAAATAAAATACATTTGATTACTTAAGTATATATTTATTATACATATATAAATATATGTACGCTTTGGCATCATTTTAATAATGAATAATCATTTATTTTTTTATACATTTAATCAAAATAATAAGTTAAAATAATTCGCATTCAATGATGGATAATGGTCTATGATTATCTATAGAAATTGAATTATTACGAAAGTAATCATAGGCTTTGCAGTAATAATATTATCAGGATTCTTGTTAACAAAAAACAATGCATTTGAAGAAAAATGTTACTTATATATTTTAGTTTGAATGATTGAATGTCAATTTGTGTTTCGCTTGCTTTTCTGAAATTGCTTAAGATGCTTAATGTATACAAAATAGTTACATTTTCATGCTGTCAAAAGATGAAATAGTTTTTACTTAATAGTTTTTGCTTAAACATTTCTTTTATCCTGAATTTATACAATATTTTGTGATTCTTACTACAAATTTGTTTATTGAGGAATATTTATCCCAGAGTTCAGTATTGGTTCCGTTAAAAATTATATGTGTCCATAAGTTAACCAATATTCTTTATTTCGATACTAATTTACTGTATTTAAATCATTTGAGGCATTAAAGTCTTTATCTTATTTACCTAGTTTTTGTGTATTTTATATAAAGTTGAATAGATCACTGATACCATAATATTCTAATAGTGCCAATGCATATAATGCAAATAAGAACAATAAACACGTATGAATTAATAAATCAGTAAAACATACTTTATTTTTACAAACAAACACAAATATAATCAGGCAACACAGGAAAATATTGCGATCATGGTTAAGTCTCTAGAAAAAGACATATTTCAAGCCATCTTAAATCCTCGTAAGTAAAAAATTATTATTCGTTCATATTAACTACTAGTTAACAATATTTTGTTGCCAAATTTCTAATTAATTAACAATATGATGATTTTGATCATTGACAAATTAACACACATCTATAATTTGCCAATGTTTCCCGCGTAATATGGTCTCGTTTTCCATAATAAACAAAAATATAAGAGATAGAGTTTTGTATTGTTTCTGTCTTTATTTGGGAAATAACAGTTCTGAAAAGCATTTTAGTTTTTTTTTATTCGTTTGATTAAACAACTAACTATAATCGAATGAATTATGAATATTTTAATACCATAATTAAATGTCTTTCGAATACTATTAAACCCTTCTATTGTCATTGCTACTAAATTGTAATATTTATTTAATAAAATATTAATAATACATACCTAATTAAATAATAATAACGAAAATATGTAATTTAAAAAAAGGATTAGTTACACTAATGCTTGTTCTAATTTCGACCTGTAACATGTATGTCTGAAACATGACCGGAACTACTAGTATATTGTTGATATCGCTAAAGTATAAGTTGTTTCATAATAAACAAAACTGGATCAGAATGATATTCCTTCTAGTAAAATAACATTACTATCCGTCAATTCTCTTGCGAAAGTGAAGAAATCTATTTATTATATATTTATAATAATAAAATCTGCATATGCACTTTTTTATTTCAATTGAAAGATTTTGAAGCTAATTATATACCCAGATATATATGAACATTCAGGAAATGGCTGGTATTTATGCAAATAAATTTTGAATAGTAGCGGGAACAGTGATATATGTTCTCACTAACATCTATTCATTAATTTCGCAATCTGCATCCTGCGATGAAATTGATAGTCGACAACGGACTGCATTAGCACTGCGAAAAGGGGACGCCCGTTTGTAATAAACCGGACGCAGGTACTTACCGAACTATATCACGCTGATCTCAATTCACGGATATATATACATATATATATATATATATATATATATATATATATATATATATATATATATATATATATATTTATTTATATTTATATATATATATATATATATATATATATATATATATATATATATATATATATGTATATATATTTATATATATATATATATATATATATATATATATATATATATATATATAAACAGAATATGGTGGACTTGCCCTATATTGATACATATATATATATATTAGAAGTACAATGGAGTATTTTCAAAAGAAATGTAAATGCATAGAAATTTGTGTACATGTATATAATTAATTTTGCAACCATCATCGGTTAAAATGATTTCTCCCGTTTTATAATTTTTGATTTTAAAGTCTAAACCATTAATATTTTGTGTATTCACGTCATTTGAATACATAGACTAACTTTTATCTTACCGCGCAATATGAAACGGAAAGACGGAGGAAGAGTGTTTCTTGACCAACTGCGGATACTGAGAGCGCATTTCTACAATAAACGTACAACTTCGATAATGCATCAAGCAATTATACTGACGGATAAGGAGAAGAAATACACGCCATTACATCTGGTAGAAACCTGCTTACCTGTTACATTTGCAAACCTTGTACAAGATGATGATACGATGATACGTCCGTGGAAAGGAAAGGATCTGCATGGAAGACACTCCCATGAACTTGATAATGAATTAATAAACAAACAAGCTTCTAACGCTTGGCTAAAAATAGGAACACTATACCCGGGAACGGTGAATAAATTTATCTGACCAAGTATATTTGAAACAACACAAAATGAAATGTTGGTAAATGTGAAAAATCTAAATGTATCTCAATTGAAAACATTATTCCCGAAAGATGTCAAATTATAGTTGTTTTGTAGATATGTATAACTTTCGCTGATAAGCGGTGGGCTAAATGGCTACATATTTTTATTATTTATTACTTCATTCTCTCTTCCTCTAATAGAATGGCACTGCATTATATTTGTCAAGTAGATCTTATGTGTTGCTTTAGTTGCTTACTATACCGATATGATTACATTATTTTAGAGCATGTTTAGAAAATAATTCTTATAGATATAATTAGAAAACAGAATAAAATTTTAAAACGTTTAATGCCTATAGTGAATCCTTGAACACTATATGAGAGTGCAAAGCTAAATGTTCATGCATGTTTAAGAATTTGATTAGATAGATGCTTGAATGAACAAAAATAAATACGCTTTTTAATTGTTTGTACTCATTTGACAATTTTGACCATGTTTTATCATTGAAGTAAAATGTCTTTTCCGTTAAAATACAGACACTGCAAGATGAGGGAAGGGAAGTATTTAAGCTTATATGTAGCACTAAATGCTGTTGCTGCTCCCCACATCTTCAGTAGTAGTATGTACATACATATAATGTAACTTGCGGAGGAGAAAAAATGGTAATTCTCTTCAGTTCGGAAATAATTTTGCATAGACCGAACTGTTGTGCGCTTTGTATCGTACAGTGTATCCGATAATTGTCTTTTTTTAAAAAACTCTTATTATGAACGTTTAATTCCATCACTTTTTAGTATGTAGCGCAATAAATATTGATATTTTTTAAACAGATATTACCTCTTCAGTGGTGATGAGCTGACGGTCTACCAAAAGGATTCCTAATTAGATATTTTTCCATTGAAATGGCGAAGCGAAATGACGAAACATATGGTGATTGTTTAGACACTGCTACGCTTGATTTAAATCGCCATGGAAATGACGAAATAGAACTGCCAGCTTTAACTGGTATATCGAATTTTTCAAATCAAGCAGTACCAAAAACCAAAGATAATACATTACCGGAAAGGGGCAGTTGGGGCAGCAAACTTGACTTCATATTATCCGTTGTCGGATTGGCGATTGGTCTCGGAAATGTTTGGCGCTTTCCTTACCTTTGTTATAAAAATGGTGGAGGCGCATTTCTTATACCATACTTTTTAACACTTATATTGGCTGGTATACCAATGTTCTTCATGGAATTGGCACTTGGGCAAATGCTAACTATTGGTGGTCTCGGAGTGTTTAAAATTGCTCCCATCTTTAAAGGTACATTACTGCTTCATTGACATTCAATGTGGATTCATTATTATTATTATTATATTTGCACGACTACATATAACCTAGGAGTATTTTTAATTTACATCTATGCAAAAAAGACTCTTTTTTTAACAGGTATTGGATACGCTGCAGCTGTTATGTCATGTTGGATGAATGTCTATTATATAGTCATCTTAGCTTGGGCGATATTTTATTTCTTCATGTCGATGCGTGCTGGTAAGTAATTGTTATACATACCTATGATGATACGTAACTGTTAACATTTCGTATGGAACGTTAGATGTACCGTGGAGAACTTGCAATAATTATTGGAATACAAAATTATGTGTTAATCCTTACGACAGAAGTTCTTTGCTCTGCTGGGAACAATATAATCAAAATAATACATTCACTAAAGTTTGCGCTGTCAATCAATATAATGTATCCGTTTCGGATTTGACTGATCCTGTTAAGGAATTCTGGGAGTATGTATAAGTTATATATTAAATCAAACAATTGATAGGTATGAGAAACGATTACGTTATTCTAGTAAAATGTTTAATTTGCAGACGTCGTGCTCTTCAAATATCAGACGGAATTGAACATATGGGAAGTATACGTTGGGAACTTGCGGGAACTTTACTCTTAGTTTGGATTGTATGTTACTTCTGCATTTGGAAAGGTGTGAAATGGACCGGTAAAGTTGTTTATTTCACAGCTTTGTTTCCTTACGTTTTACTTACAATTCTACTGATTCGTGGAGTTACTTTACCAGGAGCCATGGAAGGAATTAAATTCTATATCAGTCCAAATCTTTCTAAACTTAAAGAATCTGAGGTATGCACAGAACAGAAAAAATATTTATATAACTAGCGTTACTATACACTAGTTACTAGTTTTTCTACGACCATTGTTAATTGCACGAATACTTCGAATCTAGAGCACACATTGTGAAGTTGAAATTCTTTTTGACAATTAATGATTTATTTAATGACAAAACAGCATTGAAGTACTGTCAGTCACGTTGAATATTCTGGAATTCATTGTTTTTCATAACAAATAAATTTACTTGTAAATAGTGAAGGAAGTGACTGTGTTTTTGGGCACGGAAACTAGTGACGGAAATCGTGAGTTAAGTGATGAATATGTTGATTGATGTATAGGTCCTGATTCGAAAGCAAATATTTTACTGACAAATATGTTAAGTTTAAACAATAGGCTGTACATTTAACTATGTATGCTTTAAATTATTATTGTTATAAAATTGAGTCTTAAAATAAATAAGAGACAGGGAACGAAGATATTTATAAAAACTTCAACGTTCAATAAAAATATGCACTCGATTCAATCATGTAATATAGTTTATATTTTAGGTATGGATCGACGCAGTCACACAAATATTCTTTTCCTATGGTTTAGGTTTGGGAACTTTAGTAGCACTTGGCAGTTACAATAAATTTACAAATAATGTTTACAAGTAAGAAATAAAAAACAGTTTTTATGAGAAATATTACAATTATTACTTGAATTATATAGGGACGCCCTTATTGTATGCTCAGTGAATTCAAGTACAAGTATGTTTGCTGGCTTCGTTATATTTTCCGTTGTCGGATTCATGGCTCATGAACAACAAAAACCAGTTGCTGAAGTTGCTGCATCAGGTAAATTTTGTTACTTTATGTATGTAAAGACAGAACCACAGATCCTATACTACTCATAATAATAATAATAATAATAAAAATTATATATTTAGCAATTATTTATGTATTTATAATTTTATTCATTGGTTAAATGGTTAAAATCTGTGTTGTTTTTTTTTTTCAATTCAAATGTACTCTCAGTACTTCAATGTGTAGTATTCATCTTTAAGGTGAACCATCAAGTTCACTAAAACATCGGGCCTTGCAAATGAAAACTAAAAAATACTATTCGATGTATATTTGCATAAAAAATGCTTGGTAAAAATTTCATTTATTTGATCTTGTATTAATGGAGAAATAAAATAAAACTATGAAAAAGTGCCTATTTTGGGGATTTCATTTTTTATCTCCAATAATACTAGTTAGAAATAAATGAAATTTGTATCATGAATTTTTAATGCAAATACACATCGAATGACATTATTATTTTTTTAAATTAAAACTTCCAAAATAGGCACTTTTTCATAGTTTTTATTTTTTTTCTCCATTAATACAAGCTCAAATAAATGAAATTTTTACCAGGCATTTTTTATGCAAATACACATCGAATGGTATTTTTTTTATTTTCATTTGCAAGGCACGATATTTTTCTAAACGAGCCTGATGGTTCACCTTAAGTGTGAGTATTAATCATGTAAACGGGTTCGTAAAAAAACCACAATTATATTGTATTTTCAATATAATTAATGAGGCCGAAATATTTGCTGATTATTGTTCTGATATGAAACACTTTAAAAATAACAAATAATAAATGATATCTTTTTGTAGGTCCTGGCTTAGCATTTTTAGCTTATCCGTCAGCTGTTTTACAACTTCCCGGGGCGCCAATGTGGTCTTGTTTATTCTTCTTTATGCTTCTTTTAATCGGTCTTGATTCGCAATTTTGCACAATGGAAGGGTTTATAACAGCAGTCATTGACGAATGGCCACATTTATTTAGACGAAGAAAAGAAATTTTTATCGCTGTTGTTTGTGGTTTATCATACTTGGTGGGACTAACATGCATATCACAAGTAAATATGCAAAAAATAAATAATATTATTATACTGAAAACTTATTATTCTTAATAATAAATATATTGTATTTCTAGGGAGGAATGTATGTTTTCCAAATTTTAGACTCTTACGCTGTAAGTGGATTCTGTCTACTTTTCCTTATTTTCTTTGAATGTATTGCCATATCCTGGGCATTTGGAGTGAATCGATTTTATGATGGTATTAAGGAAATGATTGGTTACTATCCTACTGTATGGTGGAAATTTTGCTGGACGATTTCAACTCCAATGATTTGTATAGTACGTATGTCGAAAATATTTTAAGAATGACCTAAATTTTAAGTTCTGTTTTTTTAATGTATTTTTCCGAGTGGCAGGACCCGTGATAACTTTTTTTTTAAATTTTGTTACAAAATATAAGTAGGCAATATGTTTTTGATGAATATGAATTATGGTCTACTTCGGAGTTTAACAAAATCATTAGAAATCTTAACAAACATTTGAGCCAGTCGAAAGTTTTAGCGTTGGAATTATAAAAATTGCTGGCATTTGTAAGTAGTTTTTTAATTTACTAAAAAAAAAAATGTTTTATATAATTTATGACAAGTTTTGTAAACAAACGTACAGAGACCCCCTGAAGCAGTGTTAAAGTTTAACACGAAATATTGGATATTACTTCAGTAATCCCAATGGTTTAAATAACCTGTCATTTTATAAATATTAAATGGCTATTAGTTTTTAAAAAAATCAACTTCAACTATTGATAAATCACAGAATAGGAGTCCTGGTCTGTAAGAAAATATTTATTATATAAATATTGTTATAATATACTGTGGCTAGGCATTTATATATTCATTATTTGTGTGTGTGTGTGTGTTTTTTAAAAATATAAAGTATCTCATAATTTTTGTATGATTGTGTAGGGCGTTTTCATTTTCAACATAGTTCAATGGACGCCGGTAAAATACTTGGATTACGAATATCCTTTGTGGTCTCACTTGTTCGGGTGGTTCACAGCTCTATCATCCATGTTATGCATTCCTGGATACATGATTTACGCATGGACGACCACTCCAGGAGATAAACAAGCGGTTAGTAAAATTAAACTTTGTGTATTAATCAATGCAGAGGTAAATGTATATGTTATAAGATTGCTAATGTAATGTAATGAAATGACGAACCATTTTTAATTAAACCGCACAGGATTTATAGCCGCAAAGTGCTTGTATCGCTTCCATAGCCAATAATACTATAATGGTATTAATATGTTAATTAATGTGTTTTATAGAAGTTCCGAGCGCTTGTAAGGATAAACGATGATATCCCAACAGTTCGAGCAAAGATGCAAGGTGGAGTAACTTGTACCACAGAAGATTTAGTGTAGCACAATCCATTACTGTAATTTAATATCAGTAGGAAGTTGCTTATTGAATGTATGTATGTCCAGTTATCAAATTGATAGCATTAGAGATATGTTATCTTATTCATAGTTTTGTTTAAAATTCGTTCACGTAAGATGCAATTGCACTATCATTAAGTAATTTTTTTTCAAAATCATATTCTTTATGTGGTGATGTTATTTGTTTTGTAATGCTTATAAATGAGTACATTATTGAAGTATTCTAATGGAGTAATATCTCTTTATCAAAATTGCTTATTATATATTAAAGGTACATTTATTTAGTTTTAAATGGTATGATCCAGTATTACACCAGTGAGTTAAAATATTTACAAATTATTTATATTATATTACATTGGGTGCACTATTAAGTAATTCACTGCGCATATTTTTAAAAACTAATTTTTTAAAATTATTTAGGCGATAAACATTTGAAATGCATACAAGTTTCAAATATAATTATATCAATTATAATTTTTTTCTACATAAAGTCTTACTTTTATTTTATTTGTAACACTTCGTATCATATTTAAGTGTTGATGTATTTATTGAATTCAAGCTTAGTTATGTTGATTGTACCAAATGAAAAATTAAAATTATAAAAATAAATATGTAAATTAAAACTCAGTTTTAGCGAAGTATGGATAATAATTTACCATATCTGATACACCAGTCAGCACATCGAGGTTGCTTGTAAATAACAGTATCCATGAGTTGACTAATTCAATTATTTTGTAAATAAGATAATCCTGGAATCCTTCACAATCGGTCGTAGAACAATTGACGTCCTCATACATATAATAGGTGTAACATGGCTATGGACACGATAGTCATTGTATGTAAATAGTATGGGATCGATTTGTCATAGGTAAAACCAGAATATATACCTTTGTTACATTATCCGTTTTGTGTTCCCACGAAGGAACTTTAGGTACATACATACATACTATTTCTACCAATTTAAATAATCATTTAAAACAAAAATCAAGTGTAATTTAAATAATTTATTTTTGAATCAGATTTACCTTTTAAAGATGTATACATACAAAATTTTAAAATACTAAAAGTTTATAAACATGGGATTGAAAACTCATCAATTATGTGTCAATAGTTTTTCGTACGTACTACTGTTCTGTTTTTTAAGTAACAATAAGTTTCTCCAATTACAGTCTACATAATATAGTGCAGACAGGCCATCTCGCGGCATGACATTACCAATATCGATAAACAGATCAACAATATTCATTTTAATACAAAAGCTTGGCTTTTGTCCAAATGTATGTTTACCGAAGTAACAAATAGGTACTTCATTCCAAAAACATTTGGAATTTCTGTTAAGACTACAGGGTAATCCAACGATATCCGCTAGTACTTTAAACAGCAAAGATTTTTCCACGAGACCTCCTACGCGGGCCTTACTCAACGGGAGGTGATTTAATTTTACACAAGCCTGAAAACAAATTTATACATACATACATAACATCATGCCTATTCCCATCATATGGGGTGGCAGAAAACTCTTTACATTCATTCGCATCTTGACAATCTTTCACCATTCAACTCTATCCTTACAAACTTCTTTTACTTCATTCAAATTCATTAAATTCTTCATACTTTTATTCCTCTTGCTCACAACTTTTCCACTATATAATTTACCTTATAGTCAAAAATTTGTGAACCATAGCGATGTTTAACTGACATACAGTCGGACTGAAGATTCTTTAGGGTAAGTTCTGTATGAACAAAATTTGCCAAATATTTAACCTTTTCAATGATAGAATGTTCCTCATTCCTACAAATGCAACAAAAACAAATCTTTACCAGTGTGGTTTTTTTTTAATTATATGGGCTCTAGGCCAACATAGCTTCCGGAGCCGTAAGAAAGCCCCCAATGTTTGTTTTTTATTCTTTTATATTTTCACGTCGCACATAGTACGTACTATAGCACAAAGCACACACTAAAGCACATAGAAATAATAACAATAAACCGCACACTTCTTAAAAATTTAATTTTCACAGCAGTCACGTGCTTTTAATGCTTGGTTTGTCCAACCCAACATTCACTTTCATACATCAACGATGGCACACGTAGATACATCATTGTACACAGTGCATAAGCTTGCATCCTTAGAAATGTTAAAATTTCTTGCAAACATTCCTAAAGCCCCTAAATCTTACAACCAGCAGATACTCTTCTCTCAATCTTGCAATTTAAGGTACTTTCCATCGCTAGAGAATAAACAAACTGTTTCACTTCTCTAGTCGATGTTGACCATCTACCACATATTACACACTGTCCTGCATTCATTCTTTTCAAAAACATAACTTTTGATATATCGACATTCAGTTTAAGATTCATATCCTTTCCTATTGCACTTATATTCTGGATACCGGCTGTATTAAAGATATATTAAATTTTACTTACAAACTGTTAACTGCTGACGATAAAAATCTGTTTAATTTGTCGAATACCTTTGCATTGCTGGCCTGCAATGTCGCCATATTCTTGTATAAAATTGAAGAATTTGATTCTAAAAATTGCAAATATAACAAGTTTTATTTATATGTATATATATATTATATATATATATATATATATATATATATATATATATATATATGGATATATATATATATATATTATATATATATATATATATATATATATATATATATATATATATATATGTATGTATATATATATATATATATATATATATATATATATATATATATATATATATATATATATATTTGTGTGTTGTTTTCTGTGTGTTGATGGATTAGTGTGAAAATGTTGTGGTCGGAGGTTAACTCGAGGAGGAATTCGGGTTGGACGAGGTTCGGGACTTTTTCGTTAATAATTATCTGTTGGAGTGGAAGTTACTCCATTCTGTGGGTGTGTGTGTGGATACATTATGATGGCGACGTATGAGTTTGTGTAAGTGTTGAGTGCGTGACCACGTCGAGGTCCTTTATGGCCCATAGCATGTCCGTGATGTTTATCATTTTGTGTAGTTTGTCCATTTGGTCGAAGAGGTTGGCGATGTCTTTCGTGTCATTAGTCGGAGTGTGGATCTTGTAATTCGTTGCGGGTGTGAATGCTTTGTAGTGGTTGGCGTGTAGTTAGGATTTGGGCGGTGGGAAGAGCTATCCGTTCGGTCTTGCGTGTTGTCGGTTAGAAGTTCCAGTAGTTTATTGTTGTAGGAGGTGGTGCTTGGGTGTAAGTACGGCAGATTAGTTCTGGTGCGTAGGAGCAGGTGGAGCGTCGTTTCTGTTGTTGCATAATGTTGCTAATGTAGACCGGGCAAGTGATATTGATCCCCCCCTCACTATAAGATCCACACGAGACCCTCGACAGACTAAGGACACGAAAGACATTGCCAAATTCTTCGACGAAATGGACAAACTACACAAAATGATAAAGTAAAATAGTAAATAATAGATTTAAGAAATTGATAGATTACCATAAAATATTTTTAGTCGTTGTTGGATAATATCGTTTTGAGATATATTTTTCGCATTCATCAAATCAACTTGCAAAATTGTGCATAGCTCGGTTTTGTCATTTTGGGTTTTTTTTTCATTTTCAGGATACTTTTCTGGTTTACGTCCAGTATATGTGAAGAAACCGTTATTTATTCCGTTGGCAGCGCTTAGGTAACTTTTTTCGAAAAACGTAAAGGATAAATCTTCCCCATACATTTTAGATATGATGTTATCACAAAATCCTTTCTTTTCAGAAGACTGATTACCCATTTCTTCCAATCTAAAATAAGTCATATCATAGTTGTGTTTTTTTTCACTAATGCCTAATTAATCTCTTGAGTTTATTATCCTGTATTGGTCAGAACAACATATTTATACAAAACAAATATAATTGGAATTATGTTCCATCATGCAGCCAATTTTATTCTAAAATAAAAACAAATCATTGCGAAAAATATATTTATTTGATATATTAATATTACAGATTAAATTTAAAATACTCATTAAATACAATTTTTATTCAATGTCATTTTACTTCTGGCTTGATTACCAAATATATTCGAATCATATATGTTTTAGAATTTTTCTCCCATGTACTGGGAAACTACTACCATATGCAATCAATTTGAAAGCCAGCATAAATTATCAATTAAACTGATTAAGTCGCTGCTTGAACCACTCTCGCAGTCTAAACACACTGCACAATTTTCCAAATGATATTGATTTGGCACTTTAATTTTATTCCATAATTGTTTCTTAATTCATTTGTTTCTTAATTCATTTGTTTCTTATTCATTAAAATATACGCTAAACATAGCGAGTAGACAACACCAACAAATCACTTTGCAGAATATTCAAATCTAAATATGAATCTATATAATATTCTATATCACTTTCTAAAACAATAATAATGGAATTTATATCGCATCTGGGTAAGAAAAAGGCTTCGCTAGCAATGAATATAGGATAGTTTTAGGTTGTTGGAAAATATTGTTTGTTGAAACGTGAGAATATTCTGGGCAATTTTACTCTATGAGTAAATGTGGCTTAATGACTTACGGGGGAATAAATCCAGCCATGCGAAACCATAAAGCCAAACATGCATCGTCGCACGCTGTGTCTACAAATTCTAGAAACGTATTAAGCAGTGGTCCTTTTTCCGTGAACACTATTCGTTTTATGTCGTCAATCGTTTTTGCTTCGTAAAACCACATTTTATATTTAGGTATATGAATTGTAGCTTTCAAAATGATCAGACCTTTTTTTACATATTCGATATTTGAATCCTGGAAGTAAATCAATATACCAAAAATATATGAAGCATGTGAAAGTTGCTCTTCTGCGTCACCAGTTATCATCATCAATATATAAAAGATACTCACGTTCAAAAATTGAAGAATAACTTCGTATGGTGCTTTCGAAAAAATACATCCACATTTCGTTTCATCCGTGATTAAACACAAAATCATATCGACGACCATATCAAATAAAACTACACCTATTATACTTCTTTTTGTCAGACAACTTCTTAAAGCTCTCTAAAATCATGAAAAAAATCACCAATCCTTAAAATGATGTTAATATAAAACGCAAATATTTTTTTTGTAAATATTAAATTTGTTTGATACATTAAATATGAGTAGAGTGGGACGAGACTTAAAAGTGTAAAAAGCTTGTCTATACATACATACCAGGACATCACATTTAAAATAAACTGTTCTTAATTTTGGATCATCTAACAAAAAAGTGTGAAGTAGTTTGATAGGAGCAAGTCGATATGGAATCCAGGGATTACTTTCGGTATTCACTATATCTGTTTCAAAAACAATCACATTAGATTTCTATTTTGGCACATGCTTTTGAATTAGCCAACACATTCAATTTAGAAGGGATTACACTTATAAAATAAAATATGGCTTTATTCATCTGAATTCATGACAGCGAAAACTTCCGAATAAACTAAAGTTACAGTAGAAGCACATGCATAATCAATCAAATGATCTTACCTGCGAAAAAGTCAATTAATATAACTGATGCAATTTTTTTGACATTACTTTTCTCTTCACAGAAATCAGTAAATATCTGACACAGTTGATACTGCATTTTTGTGCAATTACATTTACAAAATACTTCTAACTGCCGAGGTATATCAAGGTCGAGCATTGCCTTAAAAAACCAGAATTCATTAGGTTTTCATACAATTCAAGTTACATGGGCGCCAGTCAGATGTTTGACCATATATACGATTCCATTAACAAGTTAGTATTGATGGTACGATTAAAGTATCGCAAATGAATAATTTAGAAGAAAAAAAATGTTCAGAGTTCATATATGTTAAGTTATGTCTTGCTTATACAAAAAAAGAAATGCTTTATAGCTGAAAATATGCTTGTATCTGAAATATTGTTAGCTATACCTGTCGAGCTTCATCTGTTATCATAAACTGCTTCACGAGGAGCAAACATGCGGACATATGCGCAGAACTAGCTGTTTTTGAGTATTCGATAAAATGAAGGAACTCCGCCGATTCAATTATCATCATTTCACATGAATAATGAGCACAGCAGATGTATATATTATTCATTATATCAACCTGTCGCTCATTCCAATATGTTTCCTATTTATGGAAACAATAAACTGTATTTGAAATGTAAAAACAAATTGTTTAATAATTCTTATTCATCATGATTATTTAAGATCGAAGGCACATATTATATTATAAAAACAAGCATTGGTCTCCCCAATGCCTAAAATTTTGCATGGCGAAGTTCTAAATAAATAAACAATATTTGTGATATATTTAAAATGGCCAAAGTAACAATCAAATCGACAATGACATAGTAGTCAATCAAAGATATCTATTTCAAATCTTGAATACTATAAATCTTATGACTAGCGAGCGACCAACATGTTACCATATGACATATATACATTTTCGGAATCAGGGCAAAATGACGAAAATATTTAATCCGAGAATGTTGCAGACAAACACAGCGAGCTAAAAATTCATCACACGGGAAAGAGAGAAGGGAAAAATTAAACAAAAATTGTGGTGTTTATTAAATAGTATTAAATATATATACAAACTATTTAAATTTTAATATATATATATATATATATATATATATATATATATATATATATATATATATATATATATATATATATTATAAATGTATCACTTATCACCCAAATAACATTGATATGCATATTCTATCTTAAGATATGGTTACAATTTGGTGTATTTGATTTAATTTATAATGCATTTATTACGCAAAATGATATATTTATACAGAAATAAACTGAGTAAAAACTTTATTTTAGTTTACAATGTTCACACTGTCGTAAGAACTAATACATACAATGAAAAACAATGGTATATATAATGATTATAAATGTATTAATTATATTATGATATTGTAAGGTAGTCTTCAACAGAGCGTCTGAAACTGACATACGTATCAACAAATAAGTCACCTTGATGTTGCATTGAGGTATTATTATCACTTTTAAAATACGACTTGGTCTTATTAGGCAACACCAAACGAGAAAAAGTAACAAACTTTGGTGCCATAAGCGAGCAAACAACTAATATAGGTACATCCAAGAAACCATTTATTTTAAATGTGTAGTAGTATTTAGGATATATTGTTATAAGGTATCCAAAATGTTTGAAAATAATTTTGTGGCACTTTAAATCTATACTGAGCATCCTTTTATTGATAATACATAAAGTTAACTTACCTCGAGACAGGTAATAAGGTACAAGACTGTTCGTGATTCATATAATCTCACTTGTACCGTAGGAGCAGGATTTTTGATCAAAATCTTCAATATGTTCAAAGTAGGTGCTCGTATTTCAATAAGAGGTACTCTTAAAAGGTTATTTAATATTTGGAAATTAAAACACGGAGCGTACATACATACGAAATCATAAGTAGCATCTGTATTCATCAACATGTGTATAATCTATAACAAGAGAATATACATATACGTATGCACATACATATATACCAAGAAGGCTTAGTATGTTATGTTACCTGAATTGAATTAAGCAGAATATCTAGATTTGTGGTAGTAACAATGACTTCAAATAGCTTTTGAACCATATCACACCGACATAAATAATTAGCACATATATTACTCGTACAAAATAATTTTATTAAATATGTGGTACATTCTTGTATTATAACATCGTTTGACTAAAACAAAATGTAAGAAAGAATTAATGTATTCTAAATATTCGAGGGCCCTAGGTGGGATTTTAAACAGCACACATTATGATAGTATATAATTTGAGTACACGTAAATTTTGATGACCAGAATTTGGACACCATATGCGGTGGAGTTGGCCTTGGCTATAACTTTTTCCAACTCTTTGGAGTGCTGAATACGAAGAGCTTGAAAGATTGCGTTACGTTAAAAATCAAGCACTAAGGTATAATTACACGAACAGAGAGCGTCAGCGTCAGTAAATCTCGATTTGCAATTACTGTATATATCTAATATAGCAGAATATATGTATGTGATTGGCTTATAATTTTTCTTACCTTGATAAAAAGTTCAATGATAGGAATTAAGAGTTGCGCGTTGTATCGGTAACGAATATAAAAGCCGGGGTATTCCAGATAGTTCAAAAGAATTTTTAGTGCATATCTTGCGATTATATCACATCTCGCAAATAGCTGTAGTATTTTAAAGATAAGTCCGTGCGTTTCCAAAAACATCAATCCCAAAATTTCTCACGTTCTATATAACAATTTATGTTGTATAAGGCCTGAAATTATGATAACATGTATATATATATATATATATATATATATATATATATATATATATATATATACGAGAGTGGTCTGAAAAGTTTCCGACCTCAACATGAAGATAACAGCACTCGTAAATAAAAGCTAGGGAATTTCGTTGTTCATCTGTTGACAGTTACTCACCAAAGTTTCAGCCATTTTGGACGCGCAGTTGTTATGTAACAGTCGTTTGAGTGAGTTGATGTGAGTGTTTTTATGAAAATGGACAAAATCGAGTATCGAGCTGTCCATCAAATATTTATTTTTGAAAGGCAATACGCTACGCAAATCAAAGATGAGTTGGATTCTGTGTATGGGGACTCTGCATCATCATTTACCACAGTGAAATTTTGGGCAGCTGAATTTAAACGAGGCCGTAAGAGCTTGGGAGACGATGAACGTTCGGGACGTTCAAAAACTGCAACTACCGACGAAATGGTGCTCGACGACCGCCGAATTAAAGTGAGAGATAGCAGAGGTTATGAACATGTCAAAAGAACGCGTTTGTCACATATTAAATCAACATTTAGACATTAAAAAGCTGTCCGCGCGTTGGGTGCCGCGTGTCTCACACCTCAGCGGTTTGCCATGGCGAAAATCCACGAATTACGGTTGACCATCCGCCTTAATCACCAGATCTAGCCCCAAGCGACTTCTTTTTGTTTCCTCATCTAATAAAAAATTGCGCTCGGAGGACAGAGATTTTCGTCAAATGAAGAGGCAATCACCTTCGTGAACAATTATTTTGCAGAGAAAAAACGCCGAGTACTATTTGGACGGGTTACAGAGATGGAGCATCGCTGGGAGAAGTGTGTAGAGTTACAAGGAGACTATGTTGAAAAATAAAAAAAAAAATTCTGAAAAAATGTCTTGTATCTTTGTTAGGTCGGAAACTTTTCAGACCACCCTCGTATATATATATATATATATATATATATATATATATATATATATATATATATATATTTAATTTTGTTTCATCATAATATAATTTTTTTTAAAAATATTGAAGCAGAGTGAATGACAGATATAAAATACAACCGGATTGCAATCAATAAAAGCCATGGCCGCCAACGATTTTGTTACCATAGTCAAATTTAATTTATTATCTAAATGCAATAGTAGACACAGTTAAAAATCCTGAACTACTTTTGTATTTCCACTTGACCTGTAAAATGAACTGGGGAGATAATATTTGCAAATGTTAAAAAAAGCTTGTAAATTCGATATCGATTCACCCTCCTGTATATATTACATGCATTTTATTGTAAATATATAAAATTAATTATTTATTTTATTGTTTATTCCCTTCATATTTAAATGTTGTCACTCAATTCTCTAATTTACCATACCAATTGAAATATCGCCAGAAAAAAAATTGAAAAATGTCAGTGCTATATGTCAAAAATTTTCAATACCTAAACCGCGATTAGATTCAAACGCGTATTTGATAACGTTTGCCATGGCGAAATACCTATGTAATCAAGAGACTGATTCTGAACTTATTACCCTTTATGACACAATGACGTATGTTAAATGTCAAAATAACACCTTGATTACTTTTTAGTATATTTAAGTAGTTCTTAGGGAGTTAAGGCAACATTTTTTAGGTAAATTGGCACTATATATATTCAATTGGGTACTTACCGATAGTGAAGTTGTGTCATCAGGAGTAAGTAAAAGCTCCAATGTAGTTAAAATATCTGTTATTGTTACTTTAAATTGAGAGAATTCCATTTTAAATAGTTAATTAAAAATTTTTACGCGTAATATCTTTGCAATTGCATTAATTTTAGACAAAAACCAGGGAAAGAATTTCGATCTGATTCACTGTGCAGCCAAAAAATAACAAAGTATAGATTATGTTTTGTTTTTTTTCACAGGCAATCCATTTTATTTCAATCACATTTGTGACAACTGATATAACACTACATGGATGCAATATTTTGATAATAATCTGTGTTTGAGATCTTTACTTGTGTTAAATATACGCACACATACTCGGTATGATAAATAAAAGACATAAATGCAAATATTTCATAGATTTATTGATTATATCATGACAAAACTAATAAACTCAGAGAAATAATACAAAAAGAAAACTTATGTGATCTTGATGAGATATATGCACGTTTCAATTATCCATTTACAGCCGATCTTATAAACATAGACGTAAATTATGATTAGTCACTTTACTAGTAAAGCTAAATAAAAATATGTTCTATAAAGTAAAGTAAATTATTTATGTGTTAAATACCATTTATTTTGTAAATTTATTGACTTTTCGATAGTTTTGCTACTTGCTATCACCTAAGAAAAATTAAACAAATTTGACATGAATTTTTATGCATTTGTTTATATGACAATTTCACATCCTACAAGTAGTTATTTTCTTATAAAATAGAAAAAAACTACCCAAAACCTAACAAACAAAACTATTGATTTTTTTAAATTTAATGAAAAATGCAATAAATTATAATGCAGTTCAAAATGTAAAAAAATAAATACAAATATGTTTTCTTTTAGAATGTATTTAACCTATTTCAATATATATATATATATATATATATATATATATATATATATATATATATATATATATATATATATATATATATATATATATATATATATATATATATATATATATATATATATATATATATATATATATAATATATTATATATATATATATATATATATATATATATATATATATATATATATATATATATATATATATATATATATATATATATATATATATATATATATATATATATATATATATATATATATATATATATATATATATATATATATATATATATATATATATATATATATATATATATATATATATATATATATATATATATATATATATTATATATATATATATATATATATATATATATATATATATATATATATATATATATATATATATATATATATATATATATATATATATATATATATATATATATATATATATATATATATAATATATATATATATATATATATATGTATATATATATATATATATATATATATATATATATATATATATATATATATATATATATATATATATATATATATATATATATATATATATATATTTAATAATATCACTTGTTAGTTTACCAAAATAAAATACGAAATTAATCAAGAGAGTGAATTTTAGTTCGTAGACATTGGTGGAATAGCTTACTTGATAGATTTATTTGTTAAATTAATTTCTTTTTGTTTATAATACGAAAATTATTTAAATTGATTAGTAAATAAAACCTACGTCAATAAATTATCTGACGTTTATCGGATCGGCTCTTAGTCTATAAGATTGACAATAGCACAATATAATAATAATTGTAAAAGACAATAAAAAATGTTTGTTATAAAGTAGATTGGTACATTCATCCAGAGTAATATAACTATACTATTTTTATGTAAAAAGGGTAAAACGTTTTAGGAGCATAGAGTAATATTCAAAATTAGTCGAGTTTCGATGAACATGGGTCCGCAACCGAACCATTTTTTTAGATATATCATGTTTTCTGTTTCAAGAACAATACATTAAGTATTTTGTTTGTTTCAACTAGTTATTTATTTATCATAGTTTTGTGATATAAATAACTTAAAAGTATTTTTTTCTGTTAGTATCCGACGTATGTTTTAATAGTGTATTTCAGTTAATAATGAGCGGTTTTAAAAAAAAATCATACCTAATACTGAAATGGCAGATATGATTTCTGTGAGAACTGTTGTAGTTATGGTGAAGCTCTCTAATGACTTGTTTACAAAAATTTACCAACGACTGAAAGATACCGGTTCTTTTGGAAAACGTTTTTACGATAGCGGACGGTAGAAGAGAGTGAGCACACCTGAAGTCGAGGAACATATTTTGAACTGATTGGACGGAAATCCTGAACCGAGTCTGAAAAGGATTTCAGCTGAAGGGCGTATCAGCGGACCTCTTGTTTGGAGAACTCTCAACATTTATAGCCGTACCACTTCCAACGGTTATAAGCTTTGAATCGCTCAGATCATTATATTGGAATGAAATGCAGTCAATGGCTTTTACGATAAAATGCTGAATTTTATTGTATTCTTCTAAAAATAGAAAACAATATTATTATTATTATTATATCTTTGCGACTTATTTTTTATTGTACTATATGCTCCAAAAACATTGTATGTATGTATGTTTGTTTGTGTGTGTATGTGTGTGTGTGTGTGTGTATGTAAAGTTTGTTCACTTACATTTTCATACTTTACAAATAGAAAATAGATATTTTGAACAAACCCCCATACGTTATCAATAGTTATAATACCTAACGTATTGATTTGTATATTAATGAGCATGAATTAATTAACAAGCAGCTTATATCTCTTTTCATATACATATATTTCTATTTCACCATTTTAAAATATATATTATTATAATTTATTTTTGCCTAAAAAGTAGCATTTACCAGAATTACGAAAAATACGTGATCAATTGATTAGTCTTCGTACAATAAGATTTCATTTCGAAACATATCTTACATACTATGTAAATTTATTTTAAAATTTCGTTTGTTATATATTAAGAGCTTCCATTGGCAACTGTTGGGCCCTTTAGTTACCAAATGTAAACACTTAACGATAAGGAATATTAAAATTGACTATAAATATTATTGTCATATACATTGTGAACATCTTTACTGTGTACCTTATGTAAATTGCACTTTTATGGGCGAAGACATGTAGACAAATGTTTGTTGATAATATTATTTGTCGATTCAAAAATTATTGTCTAAGAATCACAATCTCAACAATGCGGCATTGTAAGAGATACAAAATATGATTTATTTTTTTATGACTTGTCAATATGATCATATTGCAGAGTAAATCTATTGGATACCCGTCCAAACATCAATTGTCAACCAGCGTAATATACCATATCTTCATTGTCATTGTAAATGCTTATAATTTTAAAATGATTGCATGATGGCGGTTACTTTTATTGACACATTTAATAGTAAGGGGGTGGTAATAGGGGGGGGTAAGGGTCATGGCGTAGGATGAAATGTTTTTTTTTTCAGTGTCCTTGGTTGTACAATTTCAAAATACTATTAGAATCTAAATTTACATATCAAAAGATTTTACATTGTACTATTATAGGTATACAGAAGAACTTAATTTCCAAGTCAATTCTCTATTAATATTAGAAAGAAAAATATACCTATGGTTATTATAATAATGATATGTCATGTCATATATTGATATAGGTAAATAGAGAGCGTCATGTGTCGCTGCCAAAATATTGTATAGGTAGATAAGTAGGTAATTAAATGGATATTACGAAAATGTCACATTTTGGTGATGATATTTAAGATTCAGAAGGAACGCAATCCTTAATAAATATATTTTATCACAAGCACATCACCATATTACTCTAGACGACATACTAGGAGCATCATATGAAGGTGTGTTTCTTGTATGTTAATACAACTCTGGTAATTTGTTATGTTATCACATACAGGTATCTAGAGTATTGACTTACGCTGAACTTTCAGCAGACAAATATGTATGTAGTCATTCTAATACTAAGCAATATTCATATATACATGTTATTAGTTAGTTACTAAAAGTTTACCTCATCTTATAATACGATGAATTACCTTAACGGAAGTCCATTGGATTCATAAATTAAACCCAGTCTAAAACTTTATATTAATATTCTTCCATATATATATATATATATATATATATATATATATATATATATATATATATATATATATATATATATTATATATATATATATATATATATATATATATATATATATATATATATATATATATATATATATATATATATATATATATATATATATATATATATATATATATATATATATATATATATAATTTTCGCTTTGTTTATTATTAATGCATTTTCCATAAATATTTTTAAATTTGGTTCAATTTAATTAATTTTCAAGCAACAGTAGAATTTTAATATTCATGCCAGTTCATTGCGTTTCATTAGCATACAAGTTAGATAAACTGTATGCGTGCATGTTTTCTACCATTGGTGCTTTTTCAGTTGCTGACAGTCTTGCACATTGTTTTTGTTCATTACTATCATTGAAAAGAATGGGACTATTATTGGTAAGCTGGAATATGCTCGATGGTAGTAAACTGTGATGGATTCATACTGTATGGAATTTGACTGTACATTGATCGATGTGGAACTATAGACGAGTGTTGCAAAAATCCGTCGTTTGGCATCACTACTAAATTTGCGGCACCCAGTTTAGGTCTGGCCGCAGGTGCCAATAGGTCAGGGAACGATAAAACGCCATGAGATGGTGTCATTTCATTTCTTTGTGACTCCAGAGGATCATCCACTTTGCCATATGAGTACATCATAGTGTTTCTCAAATTCCTGTTAACAATTTATTTTTTTAAATAAAAACCAGAAACTACACCAAAAAAACGGTAATATACGATAGGTATGTATGTATGTACATACATACATACATACTACTATACATGATTATTTTTAATAATGATAAAATCAAGGTAACACTAAAATAAAAATAACTTTTGCTTATATTTTATTATGCCCAGATTGGTAAACTAATACTTACTGTTGACGATGATTTTCTAGATTTCCACCCGAAATATCCTTGTACACAGCCGCTCTTGCAGCTACTTCTTCAGCGATTCTTTGTTCTTGAAGTTCTCGTGCTCTTTCGGTTCGTATTAATTCCTGTAGTATTAAATATATTTATAAAATAATAGAACATAATGGTGATGCAACGGATTCTAAATGAAGTATGTTCCAATTCCAAATCTATAGACATATATTAAGAGCACACTTGATGGCATTTTGCGGATCTTGTTTTACTTTGTTTGCTAATCGTTGTTCTCGAAAATCTATGCAGAATGATATACGTTTATCAAAATCCAAATAAACTAATTCTCAATCATTTTAATCAGCATTTATTATTAACATAAAATAAATTTTCCCCAGTCTCGCATATTCTTAAAAACACTCACCTTTAGATGTTGAAAACTGCCACTTTGTGGCGTCATTGTCATGTGAGGAGAACTACCCCCTCCAAGGCGGAAGTGTCTTTGCGGGATTTCTTTTCCTCGGTGAGTCGTACCATATAACCGTGTAAAATCTTCAAAAGCTTTGTTACGGACCGCTAAGTCTTGCACTCGAAATGAGACACGACCATAAACAGGTCGAGTTCTAAATCTAGAGCTCGCACGCATCCTGAAACATTCGTTTCACAAGATTGATAAATAAAATGCCTACATTTTCAGTGAGTTGTAAAAATAGATTATGGTTGCACACAATATATGTATATTAAAAGAACCGAATAGTTTTCTCCGCTCTGTAACGCACCGTACCAAGTTATTATTTGCAAAAAAAAACAAATTAGAGGAATTATGGGCAAGGAAAAAATGACGCATAGGTAGAAAACAAGTACTTACCCTCCTATTGTTCTAGAGCGTGCGTAATATGGTTCCCAAATATTATAAGAGAAGGGATCTTTATACGTTGGTATTTCATTGGTAACTTCAGCGGCCCGCGACTGTCGTTTTGAAAATCTCCACATCGCCTTTAGTTCTTCGCAACTAGGCTCTGAATTAATTGTAGTATCGGCTTTGTTCATCACTTCACCAGTACCAGCTTCTCCTATAGCTGGATTGCGGTAATTTTTTGATCGTGGCATCGCCAGGACTATAGCATTGAAGTTTGCACTCAGCATCCACGAGAGAATAACACTTGAAATGAATGTCACCTCATTCATCTGTAACATAATTATATCGCATAGACCATAAGCAAGATTAAATATCATATTTATACAAAGTATTCTTCCAAGGTAAACAACATTTACATAACACATATTAAACAGATTTGGGGAATATATTCACGAAAATGTGAAAAGATTCGTGCAGGTTGTGGTAATAGTAACTGATATGGGTTTCGCTGGGACCAGATTCTTTCCATTCAAAAGATGGAATATTATTATTTTCGCCAGTCTTTTGCGGGTAGATATATATATATATATATATATATATATATATATATATATATATATAAAATATATATATATACAGATATATATATATATATATATATATATATATATATATATATATATATATATATATATATATATATATATGTATATATATATATATATATATATATATATATATATATGTATATATATATATATATATATATATATATATATATATATATATATATATATATATATATATATATATATATATATATATATATATATATATATATATATATATATATATATATATATATATATATATATATATATATATATATATATATATATATATATATATATATATATATATATATATATATATATATATATATATATATATATATATAATATATATATATATATATATATATATATATATTATATATATATATATATATATATATATATATATATATATATATATATATATATATATATATATATATATATATATATATATATATATATATATATATATATATATATATATATATATATATATATATATATATATATATATATATATATATGATAACTATAAAGGAATGCCCCGAATACAAGGTGGATACACCATTGTAAAACTTATGACTGAACCGAAATGCATTTATTTTGATAAATAAGCTGAAACTGGTTCCATTGCTGCAAAACCATCCGCCCCTACACCTACTGATGCTCAAAAAGCCCGGAAATAATCAATACAAAAAATTCGTTTTCTTTCGAAAGCAGTAAAACCCAAGGCCACCCAATACCAAAAAGAAGAATCGAAGAACAAATCCCGGATAAAGTAGTTTTCATATTTTCCAACACTTCAGCTGCTTATGTTCTAAAGCTGAGCTTTCTCTTTCTTATTCAAATTCATACTCCGGGAGAACTGTTAATCATTTAGCTAAGCTCAAGCTATTACTAGCTCATTTGAAGCCTATTAGATTAGTGTGCCTCTCGAATCATTTAACATCTACTGAAGAACCCGCGCATGGTGGCGTTGTTATTCTTGTTGGGTCTTCGGTGCTTCACACGGTTGCATACCAGGCTGCAAGCAGTTGCAATACAAACCCATCTTCAACAAATACTTACAATATGCAACGTTTACTTACCTGATGGCTCATCGAACCTCATTTATCAGAGATTTCAATGCACACAATATTCTCTGGGGTTCAGCAAGTACTGATACTTAATAAAGGATTCAAAAAAAATATATGAGTCATGGATGCACAATGGTGTAAAGCTTTCAGATATAATTTATTTCGGTTTACATGTAATGTAATTGCTGTTAACAATATGAAAATAATTAAAAAAAAGTAACTTAAATAGTAAATGTAGTGTGAATAAATAGACATTTAAATAAAATATAACAGATTTTTATTTTTTGACAGTTTTAATACACGCTAAATAATTTAGATTTTTTAATGAATTAAGATTCTATTCTTTATGCATGCTACGTGTTTATATTTTATATCTCGATTTTATTTAACTATGGCGCCATGATTAATCCAATTGTCAACTTGTTGAATTTAATAATGGGTCTATTAATGTAAAAATAGCGGAATTATTTAGCCAAAAATAAAAATAATACTTTATATTTTTACCCTTCAGTGAAACAAAGTTCGCACTGAACTTGAATTCAATTCAATTTACAAGCTGAAAGAGTTCACACTATAAAGTCAAGTGCATTCGCTATAAGTAAAGTATTAAAGTGTTAATGTAATGCATGAATTAATAAAATATAAGTTTCTCTCTAAGTAAATATAGTTTGAATGGTATTATTAAGAGGGCGAGACGTTGAGTGACGCAGATAAACCTTCCCTTACATTGGGACGGTTCGTAGTGACCATGGAAGAATTGGTATGTTCACTGGCGGCCGTTTTGTTGAGGGGGAGGGTTGGAATATTTGCGCCGCCAAATTGTAATGCCCTGCAATATCGATTGAACAACTGCCCCGGCACATATGAAATTAAAATTTTTTAGTATTAAAGTTAAACTTATTTTTTAATATAAGTATTTATATAAATATATAAGCACATAAGTATTGTATTCGTATTTATTTTAACCAATAATATTATCCATTAATAAACGTATTTATTTTTTAATATCTATAGAAAAATAGTATACTTTTTTTTTTTAATGAATTAAATATTATTTGTTATTGTTTTGAAACAAATTATATTTTGACATCAATTTAAAAAGCGCAGCAATTTTTTTTTATTGCTAGAATTTTAATTTTTTAATGCCGTATGATATGCATTCGCATTTTGTTGCCAAATTACAATTCAAAAAGGGGTTTTACGTATAATGTGATGTTTAAAAAAGGGATTGAGCAAATAATTGTATATGCCAGAAGAATGCATTTATAAATCTTAACGAGTTTGCCTCAAACATTTTGAATTCAAAAGGATACGGGCTTTAGGGCACAATAAAGCAATAAAGCACACGCACACAGTCGTCATTCCGGAAATAGTCAGATTCGATTAAAGGATGGTCAAAACTTGTACTTCCATTAAAATATCGAGTTCGAACATTTTTATGGTAACTAACATTTTGCATGCATTGCCATACGTTTATATATGTATGTATTTACCTTAACAAACTTACACTTAAAAAAAAACTTTTCTAACTAAAGTTGTGCGAAATATTAATATCTTTATCGCAAATTACTATATTTGCTGTAAGTGCAACAATTTCATAAATATTGCAGAAATGATACATACATACATAACATCATGATCACTTCAGGTTCGAATATTCTTTTCAAAAATAAAAGGTGCACATCTATACCATATACAAGTAAAAAGTTTCAAGTTTCAGACATATATATACAGACATACCGTCACAGGCATAGACACACAGACATACACAGAAATGTCATTCTGAAAATATTCAGATGCGATTCATATTCCTTTAAAATCGCGATAGATTACGATACTTACTTATTTCTTCGTATAAGAATATAAAAATATTTACCATACCGAATAAAAATAATAAGTTGTCTATATATATTATATCAAATTTGAAAAGCACATAAGAGCGGAATATACGAGTTTTCAAGCCATTTATTTTATGTGTAGATATTGGCTCCTTTGTACGTTAAAAAAAAAGTATTATAAGATATTTCAATTCGAAAATAGTTAATTATAAAATGATGTTATTGAATGATGCTACATTTATGGCTTCAACTCATATGTATTAATATATCATTTATTATTCGATGACATCTTAAAAATAAGGGATTTGGAAACGAATTCATGCGTTTCACAGGTCAGGGAACGAAGTTATAATCATGTTCCATTTAGTTGAGTTTTAAAATATTTTGAGCGATGTTTAAACAAGTACCGGCGTTTCAACCCCCCTCTCCAAAATGTGCTAATTTAGATGTTTACACTTGTTGGTAATTTTAGCTTTTTTTTTTGAAGGAGTAGGTACCATTAAAAAAAAAGACGTAACATCGAACAATGAAATGGAGAAAACTTTTAGATAGTCAAAATACAGTTGTATATCGTTTCACTCGATTCAAATGATATATGAAATATTTACCTTGATTTTTCAGGAAGTGCCACAAAAGTAGAGTGCAGGAGTGCAATGTTCAATGTTGGTGCTCGCGAAATGCAGCGATACAAGTAGCCAGGATCATGCAGTACCAAGTGCTGGCTTGTGTTTAATAAAGTGCGGTGGTCAGTGACCTGGAATGTGCATCGTTGGAGCTTGTGCCGGTGATTCCACGAAAATCCGTCTGTTTTGGCAACGTGCAAGTAGATGCGTTGAACGTTTGGTTTATGTGTGGGATTTTCGGATTGCAAATATTGAATATTTGACCGAATACATCTCGCGATTAATTAAAAGAACCTAACATGTGATTTTACTGTTATATCTTTTAAATATGTACATATTTAAAACATATATGGATATATTTAAATCATAAAATAATAAATATTTATATATATATATATATATATATATATATATATATATATATATATATATATATAATTGAATTATTGCTATGTTATGTCTATTTATAAGAAAATGCTACTACTACTAATTTTAGCATAAAACATATTACACGTAACAAATAAAAAATTGTGTGGCCAAAATAAAATGTGTTTCATCGATTTTTAAGTCTCCACAGGTTTGTTTGAAATTTTGATTTATACGTAATTTTTTTAATTATGCTCATAGCTATTTGTATACAACCAATATATCCGTAATATCTTTTGATTAGTATAGCTTATGCTAGTATATCATTGCATAATTTTATGAAATGTATAAAACTTACTCGCATATATGCTGTACTAATAGTATTCGGTAGCGAAAATCGTTAGATCATTTTAACTGAATGACATGATATGCATATTTGCACAAGAACGTTGCTTTAAAGGCACTAAATGTTTAGCTAGAACTGTTTTATTTTTTGTGCACCCTTATTCCTTAGACTCGCATTCTACACGCACTAGCACCATCATACGATCTAAACACGGAATGCGCAAAATATACCTTGCGCATTTTCTTTATCCTTCATCCCTGCGCATGCCCTCATGCTTTTATTGTCCTTTACACTGTTGCGCATCCCACGCCAGCAATCTGTACGCCCCCGCAATAATCCGGGTAGATAGTAATAACGCGCAAGTCTGTACACCATCAGCTACCGCGTCGATTAATATACACATATATATATATATATATATATATATATATATATATATATATATATATATATATATATATATATATATATATATATATTGCAATCACTCGAACTACCTTAGAGGAGCACACTTCCAATCATTCCGAACTACGTCATTCTTCAGAACCAAAAAGTTAAACATCTTTATTAACCAATCGATGAATCTTACACCCCCATATCTTAACATTTCCACTGAAATACCTTCTATACCAGCAGCTTTACCAAATTTCATTTTTAACAGTGACTCCTATACATAAGTTTGTTAAGCGTTGTAGGCGAGTTGTATGGAAGTATTATAATTGGGAAAGTCAGATGTATGTATGTATGTATATCACGGATGGAAGTTGCATGATATACAAGGTGGCTTTTTGCCTGGGAGAGGATGTGTATTAGATCAAATGTTTTCTCTTCATATGAGTTTATTATGAAAGAATGTAGGTACATAAATCAAAAGTTATGATGTTCGAAAAGAATGAATGCAGAACATTGTGGTAGATTAACATTAGAGCAAATTAAACAGTTTGTTTATTCTTTAGCGATGGAAAGTATGCTTACGGGATTGAGAGAAGTGTGGCTGCTGGTTGTAAGATTGTTTTAGGGGCTTTAGGAATGTTTGCAAGAAATGTTAACATCTCTAAGGACCGTTGTTGTATGGGAGTGAATGTTGGGTTCGCCGAAGACAAGCTCTGAGCATCTTTTTGTAGCACGCTTAGTTCCAGAGTTTCACGCTCCTGGATTTGTGACGTCAGGATCCTTTTGATAAACCTAGTGCCTACTTCCTAGCCTATTAAGTTGGGCCCACTGTTTAAAATCGTTTGACGAGAGTGGCTTTCTTTGCGCATGCAGTTGCATAATCAATCATTGACGTTATATTTTAAGCCACATGCTGACCAAAACGTTATAAAGATTTTTTTTATTATAGTTACAGGCACTTTAATATCTAGTCATTCGCGTCTATTATGGTTTGTTTCGTTCAGTAGTTCATGAATATAGGTAGCGTTTGATAGGGAAGCATGTGTTTTTAAGTGTGATGCTTTGTGTGAGATTAGTTGTGTTGTGTAGAATTTTTCTTAGGTGTTTCGTATGTAGTCGTGCATGTATTCGATATTAGTTGCGAAACGAAGGCACTTGTTCTAGAGGCGTTGCAGTGACTGAAACGTTGCACCAAACTGGTGTTGCATATGTTAGGATGAGGCGAATGATGGTGGTATAAATTAGAAATTTATTTTTGACGGATATTATGCTATTTTTGACTAGGAGAGGGTATAGGTTGTGTTGAATATTTTATTTTCTATAAAATACACTTGACATTAATAACACAGATTTTTACTCGAGTTTTTATTTACTAAAAAACAAAAAAACTGGTCATTATGGTGTGGAAAAGACACTGAAAAAATCATGAGTAGGTATTACTGGATTGGAATGCGCCGCTACCGCTACATAACCGATCATGTGAATAACAAATATTATTTAAAAAGAAAGTTTATTTATAATTTTAAAATCGACACGAAAACAGGATGTCACTTTTAAAAATTATATTTATGATATAATACAAATCTGACTCTACTTTTCTTGATTCTCAATAAAAGAAATAAATAATTGTCCATTGTTTAATTTTGCAATAAGAAGTCCCAATTTATATTAGCTTTAAAGACCTCTTGTTGTAACCAAAGTTCGTAGTTTTTCTTGAATTCGTCGGATAAATCGGATGTTATTCCCAAAGCACTTGTTACGTAATTATCTATAGGTTCGTAGTCAATGTCCTGAAAAAATAAAAAAAAATAAACAATTCAATATGCAGGCAGTTTAAACAGTTGAAAACAAATAAACGAGCAATTTTGAATATTGACACTGTTATGTTTGTATGTATTTATCTATAAAAGTTCAAAAAATAAAATGTTTTATCATACCCTTCCAATGTTTGCATAACGTCTGTTGTTAAACCGATCAACACAAGCTCGTAATGCACATTCTTCTGCTTGAAAATCCCATGGTCTTGCATCTAAGTCTGTAACAATAATGAAATGCTTAGTTGCGACTCTCTCACTTACGAAATGACACACACACACACACACACACACACACACACATGGGCGCACGTAAAGTGAAGTATTTATATTTACCATTTCCAAAGGCCCAATCGTCATTAATGCGATGTCTAACTTTTGCATAAATTGCGCTTATCGTTTTCATATTGGATTTTCTCCACTGGCGACCCAAATATTTAGTTTGCATTTTTAATAATTTTAATACATATAATTGTGTCATTGCATGACGAACTTTCAATGTACGTTTTAATATTGGCGCTGATTTAAATACTACTAACATCTGAAATAATTTATTTATATTATTATGACATCGAGAAAGCAGTGATTTAAATGTATTATAGCGGAGTTAAGATTTTTGGCTCACGAGCTTACCATTATACGAGAATGTTTCCATTTTGTTAATTTATTAAGAATTCGCAGTAGATTTATGCATGAAAACATATTCCTCCAGGAGTATGTGGCTGAATCCCCAATTTCTAGACTTTCGGTAGTTAATTCAGGTTGATCACCAATAACACAAGCCGGAAAATCAAGTATTGGTATCCTGAAAGGAAACTTTTTATAGCTATTGCAAATCAGGATTACTTCGACTTTGTTATTGAAATATCTGGCAATTAGAAAGGTTTCTATTTTTCAATTATATTGATTATCAATGGCAATCAAGAATACAACTTATGTGATAGCATAAAATATTAAATTTGTTTCTCGTGGTATTTATAAATCTCAGTCACCCTCAATATATTGTATAATGCGTTTGTGTACAAATCCAGTTGTCATGACGTTGCGCGTGCGAATAGACTGAAATAGTTGACCATCTTCATTTCTTTGCATCACACTCGTGACATCACACAATTGTTATATATTATATAATAATAGTAAAGAGAATAGACTTACACATTCTTTGCGCCCACATATCCCATAATATTTTGATTGAAAAATTTCAACACTAAAGGTGTACAATTTGCAAATACAAGATGCTGCGACATAAATTCAAATTGGCATACGTGATTCAGTTTAAAATGTTTCAGCAGTAGCAACAAAATGGCCGACACTGCCTTGACAATTATTTCTTTGTGTCTATTTACGTCTATCCCAAGTTTCATTGATTGGAGCACAGTCATACTAAGAAGAAACATCAAATAAAAACAATGTAATGCTTGTATTCTGCAGGAAAAAGAAACCAGAAGAAACTTACGGCATCTCCTCTGGTAGAACATCTGCAACAATATTAATTGAATCCGTTTTGGTTTTTGATGTTGGTGCAGCAGCTAGTAATATTTTTAATAGTGCTATCATGTACTGAGGTAAACTAGGCAGCATTGCTTGGTAAAGTAGTTCTGTAGGATTTAAAGAAAATTCTTCATCACGTGAAGAAACAGGATTACGCGAAACTTCTTCTTCCTTTTGAATTTGAACTTCCGCTAGGGATGTGTACATATGCTAAAAAATATTGCATTATTAGATGTGAACAGAAGTCATAGGGCGTTTACTGTATATGTAATGAACTTAGACAAACTTACTTGTTTAAGAATCTTCATTCCTTCATGTATAGGTTGTGGTAAACCAGCTAGACTTTCTCTATCGCCTTGTAGATTGAACCCTACAAATTTAATCCTTGCATTTTCTAAGAATTGATCAATGTCTTTTTGTCTAACCTTCGGTTTCCAAGGTAAACCTTCAAAACAATATTATTAAGAATCATTTCCACCAAATTAGAAACTATTTCGTCGACACACATAAGAATAACACTGCATAAATGCTGACTAACCTCTGGCAGTCGGCAATGGAGTTGGTGAATTCGGTCGATGCTCACAATTATAATCTTGTAGTATATCAGGAGTATCAAATACTCTTCGTTCATCGTATTCGGTTAACTCACCTAGATCATCGTTCGCATCAGGTCCTAAACCGCCTTCTAATTCCATATTCAATGATTCATGATCATCTAACGAACTTTGCTTCATCAGGCTCTAAAAACATTTATTATTTCCCTACATGGTTTAGTAAAAAAAATCGATGAAAATCTATTAAGAGAGTGAAAACGTACTCGTCGAAAGGGTCGACTGTTCCTCTTTTGATTTTGTGCTTCTAGGAGATCGGATGCACTAGCTGGTGGTGAAGATGCTCGCATAGTCTTCGCGATTTCCATTGTATCTTCGTCAATAATAGGTAGATCCGCCCCTTCTCGATACAAAGCTAGCAAAATAAAATTAGGACACATGATATAAGTGTTTTATGAACAAACAAAAATACCTTTGAGCTCACGAAGTTTAGTAATTCCACCTAGTGTGACGATAATTACTTTCCAAAGCAAAAGTAACACTTTCTTCATTGGGAAGTGAGGAGCTGCTCCACTACAAAATCGTGTTACCATACCGAGTAATTTGACTACAAGTAATTCCTCGTCGATCGGTGTCCCTGTCATAAAGAAAAATTATATTCTCTGATTTTGTGCCTAGTCCTACATTACGACACAAATATTTAAGTGTTCACAGGCACCAATTTGGAAAAGATATGGCACGCATTCTTGCGACTTTTGAATATATGGTGTCTACCTTAATTTAGCATATTTAGTAAATATTTTAAATTACTACACTTACCTAACTCGTAAACAAAAGTTTGAATTAAAGCTGAATACTCTGATTCTTCGCATGCACGTTCAACACGCATAACTTCAGTGATTATGTATAATACTGATAAAATAATACGTAAATCTTGAGAATCTACTAACGACACAGCTAATTTACGCATTGCTACATGCGCAGCTGTATTATTTCTGTAAAATAATATAGAAAACATTAATAAAAATGGTCTATTTTCTAAATAAATGTATCAATTTACTCTATTTCAATATTCAATAAATCTGTAAAAGCATGAAATACTCCTAAATCATACAAGAGCATTACGTTTGTTCTAGTCCACTGCCTTTGTTCAGCATCGGATTGTACTTCGGCCCAACATCCCTGCAAAAAAAATAAAACATTGAACACTGCCCAACGTCCATTTTTGAAACATACAATTCTACTTTTTTAAATTATTTATTTGCCTCAATGTTATTCACAACCAATAAAGCACTTTCTTTGTTAAGTCGGAATCTCATTTTAAAAAATCAATATTATCCAAATCACGAAAATAATTCAATCGTATTTTAAAACTTTGAACATTCTTATATCTGAATCATCGGAAGAAGATTAAATATGATAATATGCCATAATGAAACGCGCTAACCGGACGTTCAAGGTGAATGTCGTTCAATTAGTTTAAACTAGCATTAAAAATGTGGTGGAAAATAAATCGTTGTTGATCGGCGTTTAAACTCAGATCAAATCTAAACCACGTCGGAAGAAACGGGCAATAGAGTTACAAGAACCAATAATACGGGGGAAAATACTTAAAAATATTCTCGATTGTTACTGACACACTTTTGTTGTTGATTGCAAGTAACAAAGAAATATCAGGATGTACCTAGATTGACTAGAGGCAATTTTTCTTAATTTTCAGGTCAGAAAGTGTTAAAAATTGTATATTCTAAGAAATTAAAAACTTACTTGTGCTAGGTACAAAATACATCTTGCTGCCTTCATTCGAACAAGCTTATTAGACACTTCCAGTTGATTTAGCAGTTTCATAATAACTGATTGCTTTTCCGTAAACAAAAGCCGCTGCCAGCTTGGTAGTAGCCCATACTGTTCCATTTGATCTTCGAACGCTTTAACATTTAACTGTAATTCGGGATGTTCTGTGTAGCTATACAATTCTGCAATTTCGTTCTCATGCACATCTGTATCATCATATACAAAATCAAGATCTGGAGAGTCTGCACCAGCGCTCTGAAAGAAAATCAATAAAAACTAGTAAAAAAGCTGATTTTTCAATGCCTTACATCCGAATCTTGTCGTGGTCGTCTAAGTATATCTCTTAATTTAGGCAAACCGCGTTTGCCGTTCCCATTAGGATCCATAATTATTAGAAATTTATTTCCAATGACAGAAACAATCCTACAGCTTCAGATTCCCCTTTAAATTCTATAGATCATATTCTTAATTATCCTACACTCAACACATCGATTATTAAACAATTAATGTTTTGTTTTGTTTATAAAGTGGAAGTATGGTATTAAATTAAATATTAGGCTACACTAGCCATATCAGACACGATTACATCAATCAAATAATATGTCGACATTGGTCGACATCTTCTGTCATTCCTATAACCGACAGTGTTGCCAAACAGATATGTTTTTAAAAGCGGCAGAATTTGAAATAAAACGGTAGATGTATGTGAAAAAACAGTATGTTTAGCAATTTTTTATATAAAAGTGGTAGAAAACATCGTATTTTGGATATAATTGTTTAAAAACAATTATATATTATTTTTTAGAACATTCCGTGATAGAATGGTAAGAACGCAGAATTAGTGAAAACATAAACATTAGTAATTATAAATAGGCAATATAGTAAACTAGACAGCAATGTGTCTCCGTGACAGTTTTTGCGATTTAAACTGACAGTGCACCATTAACTACGAAAGTGTGACGTCTAAAATATGAACATGGACACTCGAGCACTGCAATCGTATTTTGCGCCCGCCGCGGCATCATCACTTTTACTGCTAATTACACAACAAATATCCCTAGTGTCCATTCCTTCTGTTCCGTAGTTCATTTTACTTTGAGAAAGTAATTAATCTATAATCTTTCCTGGTTGTTATTGCCAAATAATCGCAGTACATATACTTCATAGTTCATTAGGTGAGTAAATAAACATAGGCTATGCTAAAGTTAAATGCAGCGTCTAGCTTGAGCCAAACCGGTTAATCTTGGGTTAGAGCAATGGTAGTAAGCTGGAATGAAAACTAATTGTCTAGAAACAGATTATTATTGTAACTAGATCTTCTCGAACCATTATGGATCAAAATGCATATTCTCAATATGGAAATCATGCACAACCGCAAGTCAACCCAGAAATTCAAAATTGCTTTAATATGGTAGATAAAGACCGTTCTGGAAAAATTAATGCACAAGAATTACAAGCAGCATTAGTCAATGGACAAGGAAGTAATTTTTCAGATACCGCCTGCGAAATGATGATTAAAATGTTTGACCGTAATAAGAGTGGAACAATAGACATCAATCAATTTGAACATTTATACACTTACGTATGTCAGTGGTTGAAAGCTTTTCGAACATTTGACAGAGATCAATCCGGACATATAGAAGAAGAGGAATTAAATCAAGGTATGTAAGCTTAGAAAAGACAAAATCGTGCGACTTTATTTATATATCAACTACTTTTGAATATAATATCGTTTCAGCGTTCCAGCAAATGGGCTATCGTTTTTCACAAGATTTCGTCAAATATCTACTAAAATTGTTTGATTCTAAAACTCATTCGCAAATCACTGTAGATCAGTTCATCATTATTGCTGTAAAAATACAACAATTTACAGAAATATTTCGCGCTAAGGATAAAGAAATGAAAGGAGCTATCACATTGGGTTTCGAAGAATTTTTGGAAATGCTAATAAATTGTTCAATGAGATAGTATAACTAGGCTATCAGTTAGAATTAAATAAGGCTTAATTATAATCTATTTGATTACCCTAAAAGGCAATACTTGTCTACTATATTGAAACGTGGTTTCGAAAAATCACTAAAGCCGCCAAACTTCAACATTTTTCTTTTGTTTTTTGAAAAAAATAAGAAATTGACAGTTTGGATGCTTTCCTTGATTTATACATTTACATATCTCACATGCATTCTTTTTAAATTAAATGTTACTATCCGTTAGTGTAGATGATGAAAAATCACAATTTAAATAAAGTAATTTATTTTAGTATGTAGCTTAATTATTTATCTACTTGTTGGACTACGGCATAGCAATTCGTGTGTTTCCTGTAAATCTGACTAGTAACAAAGCGATAAATATACTTGGTTGGAATACGGACGACATTCGCGATCAGGTTGCTGAGCTCAGATATTGTCCTAATCTGTGAGACTCATCTCAAACATAAATTGAAAATATCTAGATTAAGATTTGTAAAGGTATATTTGATTCTGCCATTTTCTTTTAACATTAGGTTTTCTACAATTTGTATTAATTATTTTAAGGTGTCATATAAATTGATGGTTTCAATAGGGTTGAATCTGGAAGTGACATTGGTTAGGGGCAGTATTAAATCGACACTTGGGTGGCTGCGCTCTTTTTTAAAACGCAGCAACACATATACGAACGGATCTATTGTGAAGTGCACAGCCATCAAAATATCTGCTACACGAAAGAATATGTAGCTAGACATCGATTTGTTACCAAATTGAGCCATTGGTATAGATATCTGAAAACAAAAAGAAATAAATTGCAAATAGTGACATTCAGAGAACACTATTTTATGTGTTTATTTATTTTTAAAATGCATGGTTAATTGTACTATCAGTACCATTTGTGGCATCCAGCATATTACGAATGATATACATAAGACAAGCATGAGTTTGGCAAAGGCAAGCTCCTCTGCTGTAGCATTGTCAATATTACATCGAGTCGAAGATCGGCTTATTCTTCGTACAAGAACTGGGGGCCGGTTACCAATTCTAGTCAGCTCCCGAACTACTCCAAGATTACACCAAACTATGCATGCGCATAGTAAAGTACCTGTATTCAAATGTTTACTTTGTAGTGTAAAACTAAGTGCATTTCATGTATAGTTATAGCGTCTTCTTTCAAGTTTAAATATTAAGAAATAATTTTAGTATCTCTCGTTCTTACCAAACGTAAAAAAGATATAAGCGTATACAATGTCCTTAGGTTCCATGGCATCACGGTACCTCATACAATCTTGCTTAAAGAATAGTCCAAAGCCAAGAAATGGCAAACAGGTAAGTATCGCGCCAATGATCCATAAGTAGAAAATGGCTTGTTTTACGACTTTATAGGTGACATACTAAAACAAAATGTCCATGTTTAATAAGAATATACGCTGTAAATTAAATAGTATTATTACAGTCTACTAAAAAATGTGCAGTATTCTACATTACAACCAAATTAGAAATGCTCAAGTGTATGCGAGAAAAATATAACTTATAACCGAGTTTTCCTCTAATGCAGTAAATAAATATGATAAAAGTTATTGGACTGAAGAAGATATAACTTCCGAGATAACATTTAAAAACATTTGCTGTTTAATAAGAAAATTGAGTGGTTATATTGCGTTAAGTCACTCAAGTCGAAGAAAAACTCGTCCGCTGACAATTTTACTGAAAGAAACTGCGCTTTTTTCGTGCATTTGTTAGCACAAAATGAGCCTAATGTGAACATTTATTGGATTAGCTCTTGTTTTCGAAAGAACTGCTCAGCAATTATTAAATTTAAAAAATATATATATATATATATATATATATCCAAAAATGAAACAAACAAACCTGTTTGCATAGAAAAGGCTTGGTAAGCGCTAACCAGCGCTCAATGGCCATCGCAATAGCAATACATCCAGAACCAAGACCGAAAACTCTCCAAAACACACGAAATCCACAAAATATTACGTTGTGTGCTAAAAACGGCGCATGCAGTTGCAGAGTCATCAACACCAGCATACCCAATAAGGCTAATAAATCATTGATGGCCAAACAGCGTAGCATAAGTATAATTTTTTTATGTTTATAACATGTCAGACGCAAATTATACAGAGCTGCTGAATTTCCGATGATTCCCATACAGTATGAAATTGTTACAACAATCTGACAAATTGTACTAAGATGACGACTGTTTAACTGTTCACTCTCACTTGTAGTTAAATTTGTTATCATAATTTTATCACGTTCAGTTTAGGTAAAAAAAAAAGTCTCAGTGTCAAGGTACTGAAGAGTCGCAATCCTGTTCTTGTGAATTTATTTCTGTAAGATACATTTGTAAAGGTGAGCGGTTTAATTAAATTACAATCATTTTAAGAATAAGGGAATGAATGTAAAAGGTTTTTTGTCACCCCACTTGATGGGAATAGACATGAAGTTATGTATGTATGTTAAAAAAAATTTTTGTTTACAGCATTATAATATCAATATTTATTTTAGAGTATACTTGTCCGAATATTTTTGAGTCTCACTGTAGGTAAACGTAAAATGTATGTAGATATAAAATCAACCAATTTTCTAGATAAAAGTATCCTCCGCTTTATTAAGTTTTAGAATTAATTACGTATTAAATCATATGTAAACGTGAACCATCTTTAATAACATAATCACACACATCACCCACTGGAGTTAAAGTTTTTTTTTTTACAAATATAATGTTTTGTTGTAAAAAACGATTCTTTTCGACAAATAAAATTTATTTGAGTTTATCATCGATTCTCAGTTAAGAATCGGCGTGTAAAAACAAAACAAATGTTATTGTTTTATTTGATATGCTTTATCACAATTTAAATTTTTAGACACTGAAAGCGAATCCTTTCATTGTGTAACTGAAATTTTATGGCAACTGATCACACATTAGTGTGTGCGTTCCTGTCATTCCGATACGATAATTATTTGACATGTCCGGGCACGTTTATAAGAATGACGCATATTTTTACTATTGTTATATATTAGATATAGGTTTGGCGTACAGCCTAAATTACTTATTATTCAAGTATCGTTTGAAGTTGAAAACCAAGTGTATATTGTTATTGGTCTAACAGAATTTAATTGTTATTGATAGCTACAAATTAATATTAATATCTCATTTAATTTTCAACTTTCGTATAAAATTAATGTAATTGAGTTCATTTAGCGTGGAGCAATTTGACGACAATTGCGTACGTAAAATGTTAAAGCTGACTAGAAAATTTCGCATCAAATTGACAATAAATTTTAACATAAATTTATATTTGATGTTAAGTTTCGAGATCTATTCCCGAGGGCTTAATCACTTCGAATTTGGATATACACCAGAATACAAATACAGTTTGAATACAGCGAAGGTCCTACCTAATTGAACAATGTCTTTGTTTGTTGTGTATTGGTTGGTCCTAAACTTTAGCAAAATAAATTAGTAATCATTGCTAGTATTAAAAGATTATTTAAAACACACCACGCGAACTTTTTAAATTTTTAATATATTCCCACCCCCTACCTAATATTTGAGATACTTATTCTAATTTGTGCACCTGAGCACGGGGCACACACAATTTTGTGCAGTGCAGTGCATGCATGATGTATTTATTTGGGTAACATTGGGTGCGACACAATGTTACACAACTGAAAGAAATTTGGATTAAAAGGTGAACTACCATTATTTAATTAAACGAGAAATAAAAATATAACTAACACATAAGGTTCTCGGTGCCTCATTAGTTAAATGATATTTTTTCGAACTTGTGTATTTAATTGTAAACAAGTGTTGCCTAACCGGACCGGACCGGACCAGTATAAACCTTTGACGAAACATGTCCAAATTGAAAATGCTTCAGTGTATTTCAAGTATTTCGTGTGCGTGTTGTGTAGGGGTGTTCTATCATTTTCAAATTTAAACCTAATCTTATACAAATGCGATGGTTTTAAAAGTATACTTTAGAATATTAAATAAAGTCATAAAAACGATAAACTATAAAACTAACGTAGTTAATAATACTAGTAGTGCATTTTAGAACAAGTAAAGTGCGGCAAAAAATATGGGTAAAACTGAGTCTTTCGTTGGCAATCTGACGTTTAGTAAAAAAAACATATAACCGCTGATGGATATTTCCAGATAATTCATCGAATGTGTTTTCTTGATCTGCTCCCCTCCCCCCAAACCTAAATTTTGCCCTGGCTTAAGGGGCAAATCCCTTCGTAGGGTATGCTTTCTATGTATTTCGATGCAACTGTCAGATTGCCAACGAAAGACTCAGTTTAACCAAAATGTAACAATTGTAACAATTGTAATAAGTATTTAATCGCAATATAGATAATGTTTATCTATAGTTATACGTTAAAATAGAAAGACTAAACGCATTATTTAATTAATTAATCTTTAGTTGGCAATCTGACGTTTAGTAAAAAAACACAATAACCGCTAACGGATATTTCCAGATAATTCATCGAATGTGCTTTCTTGATCTGCCCCCCCAAACCTAAACTTTGCCCCTGGCTTAAGGGGCAAATCCCTTCGTAGAGTATGCTTTCTATGTATTTCGTTGCAACTGTCAGATTGCCAACTAAAGACTCAGTTTAACCAATAATATTAATAATAATGGAACGAGGTAGGCCGTGATTAGCCACCTATAATTCATAGTGCGTGCGCATAGAGACGCGCACTTACGGTTGACAGCTAAAGTTTGGTTTATACTAAACGTATTAAAAAGGGTTTAATATCACGGTATTTTTAGGTTTTTTGGTGTTAAAACTTAGCTAATATAATGATAATTGATATTTAATCAGGTGTATAGTGCAACCTGATAGAATAAATTAGATTTTTACGAAAATATTCATTTCTACAACTTATACTTTGAAATTGAATGTACGGCGTGTTCGAGCATGGCTATCTCAGTTTATGCTCTCCGCTTACAACATTCGTTTATTAATTTAATGTTTTTATTTATTTTCGTTGACTTTACGATGTAAATTTAATAAATTAATATTAAAAAAGTTCGCGTGGGGTGTTTTAAAAATTGTTTAAATACTAGCCATGATTACTAATTTATTTGCAAATGTTAAAGGGCCGACCAATCCACAACAACCAACGTGCTTTAAGAAGAAAAATGTGAGTAGCTTTTTTATTATCCCGCATGTGCTATCTTTATATTTCCCAGTTTATTTCTTTCTGTATTTATTATTGTTTATATGTATATTATGTATGTATGTATGTACCATCCGATTCGTTAACAAGTGATTTATTTTTTAATATTTCCGCGAGTGTTTATCAATTGGTGAAATGACTACGTAAAATATCTGCCATTCCCTATAAAATATTATTGAAAGTTTCTTAAAAATAAATTAACATTTCCGTTTAAATCTCTGTGATAGTCAAAGTGAGTGCTTAAATAATTGTAGTAAATTCATGATTAAAAATTGTGCTTCTGAGTGATTAAAAATAAATAATATCGCGAAATAAAATCCAGTGCAATCATCAATCGCTAACAGGAGCAGCTAGAACTTCAGCTGTGGTATAGGAGAGGAACAAGTATTGGATTTGGATTGGGTGAGTACCATTTCTACTTCTAATATATCGTACTTCTAATATATCGTACTCGTGCGTATCAGGCAGTGATTTTCTTCTATAGGACGTAAAATGTTAAGATAATCCACTGTCTTCGGGTGTACCTATTACTATTAATGTTTCTTCTTCAATCTTCTTTTAACAATTTCTGAATACGCGCATTCAGAAATGGTTAAACAACTAGGAAATATAAATTAATTCACTCATATTGATCAATAACTTTTTTTAAATTAAATGACATTAATTAAAATGAATAAAATCATATAAAATAGCACATGCCCCAAAAACAATTTTTAACTTTAGAGAATAACTTGTTCCAAACCACCTCTGATAATTGATTGCAGAACCTGATGAAGTGGTGGTTGAAGCAATTCAACCTTACCATGGTTCATTTAACTTGATTAAACAAATGTCTGCATATGTCTGAAACACACGCTTTGGTTTCAAATATATGCGGTAACACCTGCCCCCTTACGGTTAGAGCAAGTATTTTCTTCAGTTCCTTCTCGTTTCGTTCGTTTTTCGTTTCGTTTGTAAATACACATTCCTCCTTGACATCGTTGGAGCAACCACCGTTGGACTTCTAGATAACAACAGCAACATGAAGACCTTTTATATCGATATCGCGTACTGTCCACACACACATACACTGGCAGTTCTGCTTCGGGAGCAGATCGTTGTTGTTGATCGCGTACTATAGATTCTCGGGTGATTGCATTTATTCCTGGTTGGGTTTTTAATTCAGGTCTCGGGTGTTTTGGGGTGGGAGGGTCACGATTCAAGTCATATATCTAACGCTGATATCATTAGGTGTGACTTCATCAATATGTTAGCCGATTGTAGTACTTTTGACTGCGTCACTACACGTCGATCAGCATCTGATACGAGTGCTGGAGGTACTAAGTATATGCTCTCGTCTTGGGGGTCTGTTGTTCACTGGCATGCCGCCTATCGTAGCTTCCTTCTGTGTCCTGCTTCGCGTGAGTAACGTGTTCGTATAGCGTAAATCTGCTGGCGGTTGCGGATGTGCCTTTATGTTGGATATACCGATAGGGTGGTCATTGCCAGTGACACGGATGGCCTGGGGTGCGGTGTAGAAAGGCACATTAGCTCGTGCATGTGCAGGGTCATAAGTGCACGGTCGGTTAAATGAGATGGGTGGCACTTGTTAATATTGGCGCGTTGTAAACAACCGACTGACGAATCGTCCAAGAAAGCCCATCTGTACATTGTACGATGTACAGTGGGTGCCTGGTGTCTCTGGAACGGTTACTCGTCTCTCTACTGTACGACCAGGGTGCAGTAATGCTAGCACAAGTGCCGAACTGGGTTCACTGAGAACCGGATTGATTTGTTAGTTGGTTTGACCATTCCGTTTGGTCATAATAATAAAATCTCGAAACACTGGGCCTGCCGCAGGAGCGAGGTGGGCCCCCAATAACTAACTGTACTTGCACACTGCACCCTTTGGCAGTTCGCCTTTTATCCAAATTTCTTTCAGATATTTACATACTTATAGGTGTAACATTGTGTTGTACCCAATGTTACCCAAATACGTATATCGTGCATACACAGCACAAAATTGCTCAGATGCACAAATTAGACTATCTCAAATATTAGGTAGGGGATGTCCAGCGCAATAGTTGTAACCATAATTTCATTGCACTGGATATAGTAGGTATATTATTATCATCTACCTTTACGTCCAGCTATAATAATTTCTAATATAGTATGTATCTAAGCATAATATAGCTAATACGTATAAGAAAGGCCAGTGCAATACAATGCACGTTTTTATAATAGTTTATTAATTGAAAAAAAAACCAAGAATAGAATTAATAGAATAATACTTAGAGAATTATGAGTTTGATATATATAATATATATATATATATATATATATATATATATATATATATATATATATATATAGAATATATATATATATATATAGATATATATATATATATATATATATATATATATATATATATATATATATATATATATATATATATATATATATATATATATATATATATATATATATATATGTATATATATATGTATATATATATATATATATATATATATATATATATATATATATATATATATATATATATATATATATATATATATATATATATATATATATATATATATATATATATATATATATATATATATATATATATATATATATATATATATAATATATATTATATATATATATATATATATATATATATATATATATATATATATATATATATATATATATATATATATATATATATATATATATATATATATATATATATATATATATATATATATATATATATATATATATATATATATATATATTAATCGTAAAATCTAATGTTAATATAGAATGAGTTAAATCGAAAATAATTTTAGTACCTATATATAATTTTGCCATTAACTGATAAACTTAATAATTTGACGATATATTCTTAACAGTGGAGGAAAGATATTTCTAACTATACGTTAATTCGATCTCTTAGTAAAAAGCTTAGTTTGCCAGTGTGTTACCTTAAACGACTGAATACATCTTACCTTTTTCCACTGGAATGGTTTTGTTAATGCTAACCATCGTTCACCTGCCATAATAATTGCAACACAACCTGATCCGATGCCAAAAACTCGTAAGAAAACACGAAATACACAAAACCAGTAGATATGCATGATATAAACGTAGTATAGCTGTAAATGCATCAAGATAAGCATACCGACCAAAGCAATTAAATTATTGGTAACAAGACAGCGTAACATTAATGAATGCCTCTTATTTCTCATTTTCTTACAGCGGCACAATATAAAAAGAGCCGCTGTGTTGCCAAATACCCCTAACACATACGAAGTAGTCACTATCACTTGGCACATAACACTCAGGTAACGATGTTCAGCCATTCTCACATAAAATTAAAGATGTTTTTCACCTCCAAACAATACTTGAAATAGTTTCCGACTTACTGTTACATTTTCATATTTGTTCACTTATCATCAATAACTATTATTAACAAACAGTTTGATAATTTGGACAAAAATAAGTTAACATGCACCGAAACATGTGGTGCGTTTACTGTATTTTATCATGATCGTTTCTACTTTAGAAGCACAACTGGTAACATAGTAAAACAGTCTACAGATTAAGGAAGGACACATGCTGAGTTTAATGTAGCTATTGATTAAAAGATAATAACAAGATCAACCTTTAAAAACTACCCTTCGAAATGTTGTTACAATTTGTGTTATTCAAGTAAGATGAATAAATAATAATTAGTTTCAACGTTAGCGTTGAATTCACCGAGTATAAATGCAACCTAATTTAAAAAAACACACACATTTAAATTATTATTATTGTGTGTTCATTATCCGTGTTTTTAAATATCACTTTGTTTATCCTGTGTATCTACTATTACAATTATTATTATTAGAATAAGATACTTTGTGGATCATATTTAATTGTATTTGTTTTGGAATGGGATATTTTAATTTAGGAAAACAGATTGTTTAATGTTTTTTCATGTTGATTGCAATTGTGTTATTATAAACTTTTTTAAATGTTCAAATATGTCAATGGTTTTGTGGATTCATTATGTTTTATTTCATTTTGATTGATAATTTACTGATAATAGAAATGTTTAATATTTGTCATTTAGGTAACTATTAGAAGCATTAGATTTTTTATACCAAACTGTGTCAAGAGCATCGTAATTTTTGTGTATTATTAATGTATCAAGAAAAATTATTCTGTTATCTTTTTCAACTTCAATGTTGAACTGTATGTGTTGGTTGTAAGTATTACATTTTTGGAGTAATAGGTTTATCTTATCTTTATCAATTACTGTTGTAAAATCATCGACAATTTTGTTCATAAATAATAGTTCAAAAGACAATTTCTAGATAACGTCCTATATTGTAATATAATACGTATTTATTGCATTGGTTCATTCTGAAACCGAATTATTTAATTATTAGCAATCAAAATGCAGAATGTAATGCTTATCCCACCCAAACCAATCCAAACGCTGACCAATGAGAAAGGAGGATAATTTAATAGCGCGTCAACCCATTTCTGATATATATATATATATATATATATATATATATATATATATATATATATATATATATATATATATATATATATATATAAATATATATATATATATATAATATATATATATATATAAAAGCTGTGTCGCAGTTATTAAAAATAATGGTTATCCAACCAAATATTAACATTTTACAAGACTTATTATGGTTAATTAAGGTGTGCTATTTTGTTGACCAGCTTTTAAAATTATTTACTAAAACAATTGGTTGTAATTTATGTAACTATGAGTTAGAAAAAATATGAAATAAAACGATTTCAGTGTGTTTAGTATTGTTGTGCTATTTCTTATATATTGAATAAAAAACTCTTCGTAAAAACCACGCTAAAAATACTTAAATAAGTTTTCTAAAAATATTTTTTATATTTAAAAAGAAACGCATTTATTGCAGACACAAAATATACAATCAACAAAACAAAGAATAGTATGGTTATGATTTATGAAAAAGGCACTAAATGAAGAATAATTTAATTAGCATACAGTGGTATAAATAATATCATGAACATGAACACTTTAAAAAAATATATATTTATTTCTTCTTTTTTCGTAAATGTTTTCCTTTGGCTTTCAATTTATTAAGTTCATCTTTATTTTCTTGATTAGAAGATTCTATAACTTCTGATTGGCTTGTGTTACTAACATTGAATTGTTCTGGTAACGTCTGATTTATAGCACAAACAGTTTCTGAGGTATTCAATGTTTTCTGCGCAGTAGTACTTTTAGACAATTCGAAAGTAGCTACTTCAGTATTTATTACTTCTGAATTAGGCATGTTAGTATTTATTACTTCTGAATTAGGCATGTTAGTATTTATTACTTCTGAATTATGCATGCTGGAATTTATTACTTCTGTTTTATTAATGTCGCTATTCGGTAAATCAGGTAGAATTGAAATAGGGGTATTATTTGTTACTTCTGAAGTAACTCCAATACTATTTGATATTTCGGGAATAATATTGCTTTGTTCATTCTTCGATTCAACCTGAAGTTGATCTGTAGTATTTGTAACAGTTTGTGATATTACAGGAACAGTGTTAGGATCAGACTTCGATTCTGCGGATTGTCCTGAAATACTCATACTACTTTCTGGTATTTCAGAAGTAATATCATCAGATTTGATCTCCGATTCTATTGTGGGTTGATCTGAAGTAATCACACCACTATTTGGTACTATCGGAGTAATGACGTTAGATTGGAATTCTAGTGTTTCCAAAGGCTGGATTGAACAAATGTTTTCATCACCTAATTGATTCTCTGCGATAGAAGAAACTTGTGTTTGTATTGCAACCGTATCATTATGCACATTGTCGTGATTTTTAATATCTTGTAATACAGCACCAACTAATTGAGTTTCTAATGCATTGACTTGTTTCTTTAACTTAAATAGTTCTTTCTCTTTTTTCGACATTTTGTGATGTAGTTTTGGTTCTGGAATAACAGGAGCGGGCACAGCAGGGGGTGGAACTGGTGGAGGTACCGTAACTATTGGAGCAATTCCGTTTTCTTTCAATTGCTTCAAGTATGATGTTCTTTCTTCCTGAATAAATCGACAAAGACTGGATAATTTATCAAGCCTCTTGTCACGATCAAGTAAATCAGTTTCTAAGGTTTTCGTGTCACCGAGAGCGCGATTCAATTGTTGATGGGTTTGCATCCAGCGTTCTTGCCAAGAATGGCAATCGTTTTCAAGTTTATTCACTTGTTTGGTTAACCGAGACATTTCCGCTTTATAGCTGTCAAATACTTTACTACTCTTAGTGATTGTAGTTTCAAATTCGTCATATCTCATGCTGTTTATCGCTAATTGTTCTTCCAAATTTTTTATATTCGACTTCAGTTTCAGTCGCTCTTCCTCACTAAATTTCAGTTGCTCAAGGAGATAAATCTTTTTTTTATTCCATATTTCTTTTTCAGCACTAAGTTCACACTGTATCCGATTGACTGTTGCTTCGGCAAGTTGTTTTTCCAAGTCCATTTGTTTTGTTAAACGCATTACTTCTTCTTCACGTTGTTTAAATTGTTCACATAATTTTTGGAATTTATTTGATATTTCTACATTGTCATCACGAAGTTTTAAGTTTTTATCAGTGTTTTGTTGCATCATGTGCGTTACTTCATTCAGAGCTATTTGAAATTTGTTAGACATCTCTTTTCGTTTTTCTTCTTCTTCTCGAATTTTTTGTAAACTTTCATCCTGCAATACAAATAAATATATATATATATATATATATCCGCTGTAAGGAGATACATATCTATCAATGTCAAGCACGTCAGTGTTGCAAACTCAAAATAACACACTTCAAAAAGAAGCCAACTAATGGCTCACTTATATATAAATATATATATATATATGTTGTCAAGATATAAAACTTAATTTAAATAAATAAATGTAATATTATGGTAATTTAAGAATATTCTAGCGCCTTTTTACCTTTATAGATTTATTTTGCCGCTGCAATTCACGACAAAGTGTTTCGAGCCTGGATCTGGCCAGCACACTTTTACTTTGTTCATTCTGTAGTTGTACCTTCTCTCTTTCAAGAACTTGGATTCTTCTTTGAAGTAACTGTATAGAGCCTTTAAAAGTTCGTATACTTTCGTATGAATCTGTATTTCTTTTACATAGTGCATCAATTTTTTCTTCCGATGTAAGATTTGAAATTGACTTCATGAATTGGTCAATTTTCTTTTCTCCTTTCTTACGCTCCCTTTCATTTTTTTTCCTAGTACCCTTTTCTTCTATTACTAAATCAGATACATCCGAATCTTGACCAGCTGTATCTGGATTCATGCCTCACTCTATGATCTGTAAAATGTAAACCGTAAATAAGCTTATTAGCTGCATTAGCTTTTTTAAAAATTATATATGATATATATATATATATATATATATATATATATATATATATATATATATATAAATAAATAAAATTATACTCAAGTAAAGCTGCAAAACTTACTCTTTTTGTAATTTGATATATGAGAAAATAACTGCTGTATGATTTATCTATGTTTAGATATTAAGTGTGATCAATTTGTAAGGTTATTTTTCTATTGATAACACGAAATGTATAAACAATTTAAAAACATAATAGCCTATAGTTGATGGCACGTGACTTAACTATGCCACAGTAAATGAAATAGTTTTACAGCTAGTTTTAACAATACACAACACGAAGATATCCCGGCAAATGGAATAGCAGTTTCTAATGTTATTTATAGATCTCTTCTGTAGCCAAGTTTAGAAAGCACTAGATACGCATGCGTGCACAAATACCAACCAACTGGTGAAGTAGCCCGAAATGGTAATAACGAAATAAATTGATTCCGTGGGAAAAAAAATATACGATATCTTATATATGTATATATATATATATATATATATGAAAAAAATGTCGAATATAAGATTGACTAAAAGAATTACGTGGGCGAAATGGTGTGAGAATGCGACCCTTCTTCGAAATAAGTGGATAAATATGATTGAGATAAATAAACAAGAAATTCAGTTGTGGCAAATATAATATTTATATAATTTTTACTGTAAATACAGCCGTTTTAGAAATACTGTCGAAACCGCAAAAATATATGAATAAACATGCTTGAATATTGTTTTCAAAAATAGGAGATACACAGGTAGACTATATACAAGTAAAGCACGCGTTTATTGTTTGTTCATTCTGTAACTTATAAGCTCAGTGCACAAGATTGAAATTGCAAAATAAAATTCAAACCAAGCGGGCCTATTCGAGCTATTAAGCGATTTTTCGCGAAATAACCCAAGCGAACCTGGTTAATGCGGTGACGTCACAGCGCACCCAAATTTGTTTGGTTTGTTTATTATTATTTTCAATAACCAGCGCGGTAGCTCCGGTTATTCTGGTGAGGTTCTGGTAACATGTCCTTAATGGTGAATAAAACGAATATGTTCTAGAATAGAAATGAACTATACAGTTATATTATATTTATTCGAATTGATAACATGTTTCGGGCGCTGAAACGAAACTTTCGGCGCGCTTACCTTACCAAACTGCTACCAACACTTGTTCCATCTGTTGGTAGCAGTTTCATGTATAACCAACCGCATCAACTGTAATACAGAGCTATGATCGCCATGGATTATTGCTGGGATATTTAATATGAAGTTTGTATGTTTTGGTATCCATACTGTAAAGCGCAGTGCGCTCACCAGTAATTTATCGTGGATTGCAGCGACATCTAGTTGTCGAGTATGTATACTAGAATCTCGTTGGTGTGTCAGTATTATCAGCTGCAGAGTTGATTGTGGCAGTAAAACCGACCAGTAATAAAAAGCTGTGGATTGGTGTAAAAGTGAGTGTGCTGTTAGGTGACATAACTAATTGCTAAAGATAGAACTGCATGGACAAATAATATACAAAACCACTCAAAATTTACAAATGGGGGATTTCACATTGAGTGGGAATACAAATATTGGATTAACGACACCCGTCGAATTCCCAACTAGCGTCAACTCATCCAAAAACAACTCGAATTTTTACACCACACCTTCTACATCTACTGACACGAATTTATTGCAAAAGTCGTCCCGCAACGCTATGCAAGATGAACTCGTAGATAAGTCCAACGTAAGTTCTTCCAATGTAACTGTGGATGAGATTGGTTCTGCTGCCATAACCGTACCTGTGGATAAGACTGCACATCATAGTGTTAAAGAATGCGAAAGCATAAATACCATAAGTATCGGCAATGGGCTGGCTGATAAAGTAAACGAGCAGGTTGTGCAATCAACATCTGTTCAAAATACTGTGAAAACCTCAAATAATATGCAATTGGGGGGTGCGTTTCATGTGCCCGATTCGAGTTCAAATATTTTGTTGAGTAGCAGCAGCAGTAGTAGCTCGACAGCTGCGTTGTGGCCTAATTCAATTGAGGACAGTTTTATACAAAATATCCAAACCAGTGTAAATGGAGGAGGGTTGAATTTTCAAAATTTCGTTTCATATAATAACAATGTTACCCAGGGTAACCAAGCTAGTGGCCGAAGAGCTATCACAGCTAGCCACAACTTTCCCCATACAATGGGCAGACAACAAGGTCCCCCAAATCTTCCTGTGTACAAGAGTTATAACGCATGGCCGAATGCACAACACCAAAGCACCTGGTCTGGTGGTGCAACAGCAGCATGGAACCGTGGTCGTTCGGTGCCTAATTTAAACCCCATGCAGCAAATCGGTGGTCTTGTCAATCGCAAACCGAGTCCAACATTTAATCACCAGCACAGCAACATGATCATTTCTCCAGTAAAGTTTCGCAGGAGCACCTCTTATCCTGGGAAAGGCATGTTTTCACAGCCGCCCACCTTCGAAATTACAAACATGGATGATAACAGGGACCTGCTGCCGTACCAGGTAACCCTCCTTCGCATCCCTCCACTTCCGGGCTCTTCAGCAGGGCTCTTTGTGTCGTATCTGTGTTGGGTCCTGCTTGCTCCTGCACAACCAATTGCACTAGTCCCACAACATCGTCTCAGTGTTACCTAGTTATAAATAGCATTTTTGTTTTGTTTCGTTGTCGCTGGTTTTATAGCATTTAACCCTTTTTTTTCTTTTTTTTTACTTTACTTTACTTTTTATATTATATGTCGCTAGTACTCATTGGATTATGTTAATTATTTTGCTGTCATGATATACCATTTTTGATTGCTTTTGATCAATGTGTCCGCTTGCTTTGAAATATATATATATATATATATATATATATATATATATATATATATATATATATATATATATATATATATATATTTCCAATAAACCATCTAATTTAGCCTTTTGTGTTCTTTCTTTTTTGCATATATTTGTCTATTACTTTATGCGCATTGTTAATACTTTTTGTCAGTGAACATGATTTGAATATTTACTAAAATATTCAAAAGATATTGTGTTTATAAATTCATATCTTTTTTCAACATAATAATGGTTACACAATTATATAATTTAAACAAAATAGATAAATCATTTTTGATGATATGTCACGTCCAATTTTAGTTGTTATATTATAGGATTGATAGTCGGATGTACGATAAATTCAGATCTATCCTACATCGAACTATCAATCTGATAATATATATATATATATATATCATTTTCCTTAACTTACAATTAACTAAACAGAATCAGGGGAAGTCGACCCCTGATTTCAAATACGAAACTACTAGCTCGTAGTTGCATGCTCCAGAAATAGTCACAAATTTTTCGAGCAGCTAAAAATACTCAGGAGCTTCTCGGCATTTATTAAACACCTCATTTATATATATATATATATATATATATATATATATATATATATATATATATATATATATATATATAAATAAATAAATACACACACACATATATATATATATATATATATATATATATATATATATATATATATATATATATATATGTATGTGTGTAAATATAAATTTAGTGAAATATACTTTATTAAGATCTACTGGCCAAAATAGAACATCGTTTTTTTTAAATTAATGAAACTACCTATTTTGTATTTCCAAGCTTTCGTTTTTATGTTTGTGTGCCGTCTGTCGTGTGTACCTAACCCAAAACAAATCAGTGTGACATACTTTGATATTATTACTATAGTTGTACTGCAATATTTTATTTATATGTATGCTTAATTCTGTATGCGTGTTACTAGAAACAGTTGCTTTAGAAATGATATAATAGAAGGTTACTTCGTAGTAACTTTACTAATGTGATAATATATTTGGAGGATTATACAAATATTCATGATCGAAATTAACTACTGATGAAGCTATGTAGTATGTACTAAAAAATGGTAATTACGCCGGCCATTATTATTCGGCCAGCTGTTTATTTGTTTACTTTTTTGTGTACAATGAATTTTTGAATCCCAGAATGTTCTTTTAGTAAAGAACAGAATCAGAATCACTTAAATAAAGTTCGATTCACATCGCGTGGCCAATCATAGGCTATGCAGTGTGATAATACACCTGTCAAACGCATTGATCATTACGTCCGACATCTTTGTTAATTTCATTAATGCTACCAGCGATAATTTCGTTCACGCATAGGGAGAGAATAAAGTACTGACAGCTGACGTTATTCCTTTCGCACACATTTATATGTATGTGTTGTCAGGCGATTGTTAGCAAACATTGTATTACATTATTGTATGGTTAAAACTTAGAGAATCATTTAGTAATTTTAAACAGATTTACGCTATTACAATAAATATCAATAGACCTTTCATTTATAGATATATGCGCAGTGATACAGCACGCACTATGCATTGGCGTACGGCGCGAAATTGTTTCATGTCATTTTATGAAGCTTATTGAATTTTTATTTTGAAATTGAATACGTCATTTTTATATTTGGTATATATTTAGGTACCTAATTTACTATTATTGCTTACTAATAAGTCATTCATATGTCATAAAGATATTTTATGGCCCTGAGCGATACGTCGAATTCAAAGGCTCTAATGAAATTAAAGTTTCCGTAAATTCTTGTATAATAGGGCGAAATCATATATATTTTTTTCAGTAATATAGGGGGGGGGGGGGGTCGCTCATGCAGTGGAGGCTACAGGTGGTTTCTATTTTTGAGCCTGAATCACTCAAATTGTCAATAAATTCTGTTTTGTAATTAAAAATTTGTCTCTTTAATATTCGGCCTCAACAAACCTCGCTTAATATATAATTAGTTATCAAAAGTAATACGTATAACCAAGATTTTTGTTTGAATCTGCAACTCTACTTTCTTCAAAATATTGTAAATTCCACCAAGGAGCAGCAGGGGCGATCACCTCAGGCGACATTTTCGGGCATTAGGAATTATTGAAAATAGTTAGCGTTCTAAGGACACCGATTGTCTCCACTTGCCCTAGGCGCTGCATTGCACCGCGGCGTTCCTGAAGTGCATCATTCTGCTTCATAAACCATATCTTTTCACCGGCTCTCGCTCTTCTACACTGAGAGAAATAATTACCTTTATTACAAGCATACATATATAGTCATCACAACCATACAGATATTAACAGCTAACATATTTATAGCTGTGGTTGTCCCTTTTCTAAGTATAAACATGTTAGCTACTACCATACATATATCTCTCAGCGCACCATATCAATTTAAGAGCTTGTGTCTTATGTTGCTAAATTGTATCAACTTTCTGAATCGTAGATGTTTTCGCTAACCTGATCGGAGTTACTCCTGAATAGTGCTCGTTACGTTGGGAATGTTTATCTAAGTACCACGCCTGCATTTGGCCACTTCTCAGATCATTTATTTTAATGTTGCAGATAATATGTTTAGTAACAATCACAATTTTAAAGTTTAAAAATTGCAATTTCCCCTAAAGTAAGCAACCCAAGTAACACCATCTTAGCTTTCAAACATCAGTAGGCACGAAAAGTTCGACTTTATTGCTTAGTATAACAGAGAGAAATAAAACTAGCTGTTACTGGACAGCGACTACAGTAAGTTTTATAGTTTTTTTTTTGTTATTTATTCTTTAGCGATGGAAAATATGATTGCGAAATTGAGAGAAGATTGTCTGCTGATTACAGATTTTAGGTGCTTTAGAAGTGTTTGCGAGAAATTGTAACATTTTTAAGGATGCAAAGTTATGCGTGTATTTGTTAATGTTGAATTTGACAATCCAAGCATAAGTTTGTAAGGATAGAGCAGTGCGATATTGTAAAAAATGTAATATGAATAGGTGAGAAAATGGTATGTTGAGAGAATGTCGAATGAGAGTTAATAAAGATAGGTAGACTAGCGAAATATCATCAAGAAGAGAGTTTTCTGCCACCTCATTTGATAGGAACAGGCATGAAGTTATTCGAAATAGTTTGTATCGCGATGATAATATTTCAAAAAATCGAAACCGGTCGTACTATTTAAAAAAACAACAACATTAAAGAAACTGAAGATTAAAACGTAGTTTTCACTTACGAATTTTCGTTTTCCTTAATCTATACATCTTCACAACGATATTTATCAACGAATTGCTATTTATATTCTTGTCTTGTTCATCATAGTGCCGCTCACACTTTCTTCTGCTCATATTTCGTTTCCTGTAGCTATAGCTGTAAAAAAAGAGACTGCTTTATATGAAGTGCTTCAGTTATATTATCGCTGTTTAAATCGGCTTCATAATCACCGGTTAATATTTGCTAACTTTACTATAAATATTTTATTTGTGAAAATAAAAAAAATTGCGTTGCAAATATATTGCCAGATTTTCGACGTCCACTTTGTTGCTTTATACATTTTATATAAATTTGAAATTTTGATTTTACGCCCAACTACCTCAGTTCTTTTATTAACTTTCGTTTAATTTATCGAAAATCAATATAATTTTTAATAGACAAAAAGAACTTTAAGATACACTGGCAGCTCTTATATATTTACATTGGTAAAATAGTAGAACTTTGATATTTTTAATCAATTTGAGGACACTAAACTCTTATTCATACCTTGAAATGTTTTTTTTTTGTCAAACTTTCTAAACTCCATTGCTGAACAAATTCATTCGTTTTAAAATAAACACCACAAATACAAATGACCACTTTTGAAGCACGATTCAGATCCACGCGTTTTCTCACCTAAGTCCATACAGGTTAGACACCGGACACCACCACGCACGTTGTCGCATCGCATATGACCAAAATTATTTGTAAAAAAATATATATATATGAAATAAAAATGACACTAACACTTTATTTTGAATTTGCTGTAAGTGCAGCCGTTTCGGAGGTATAGCAAAAATGACTACAGTAAACATGCACTTCCGGTTTGAATATTCGTTTCAAAAATAGGAGGATTTTTTGCGAGTCATATAGAAATCTTAAGTTCAAAGTTTCATGCTTATAACTTTGGTAGTTTTGATTATAGAGCTTGTCTCACTCTCAAATATGATCGCACTTACTTCGTCTACAGTAGGTGCGTTTGGTAATTCAGAACCGTGCACACTTTTCGCAGTAAAGCGTTCGGACATTCTTTAGAAGTTCAGACATCATAGTCACGTGACTTAATAACTGCACTGCACCACTAAATTAATACCGAACACAAAAGAAGTTTGTAAGGATAGAGTTAAATGGCAAAAGATTGTCTAGATGTGAATGACTGTAAAGGGGTTTCTGCCACCCCAATTGATAAGAATACTTATGTATGTATGTATCGTTTACAGCAAGTCGTAAACTAAACCAAAACAGCAAGTATGATCGTTGTTGGAATTGTTCGTGTGCTTGGATGTTTTCTTGAAACTGAAGGAAGTAATGTCGAAGCGGGAAAACAAAATTACGAAGCAACATAAAGAAATTTTAGTTATATTGAGTACATACAATGATTTTGTACGTGAGAAATGATTAGGACTTCAGTTAAACCACTTTTGTTTGTGCTTCTACCATGGTTACACATTTATAAATAATACAATTCCGTACAATTATTTACAAGGAATGGGAAGGTTTAATTCATGTCCAACTTATATTTATTTTTTAGCTGACAGCTGTACGAAATGCATATTATCTATTTATTAAATAATTCTTATGCAGTTATAAATGTTGTTTTTCAATATGAGTTTAGTGCTTTAAATAAATATTTGTTCGATACATTTATCATGTTCCGTTCAAAGAGCTTATTGCATCCTTTTTACATCGTCATTTGTTGAGCATTTATTATTTAGAATATCGCGACAATTACGCAACTTTAATTGCGTATAATTTATAAATGAAACTGTATCAAAGGGAATAAATGCGATACTGCGTATTAAAATAACAAAGTATAGGCTTATATTCCATGTAATTGGTACCAACCCTAATATAAAGTAAAATTTTATGATATGATCACCTAATAATGACTCTTATAATACATACAATGGCCAATTCGCTTTCGCTGATATTTGAAGAATTACTTGGTTAAAATGAAAATCGAATTCCTGCAATTGCAACTATATTTTATTTTATCAATTAAATTGTCACAAATAAATATTTGATTACATCAATGTAATTTGTCCATCAGGTGCAATTGCCTCAATTAAATATATAAAATCGAATAGCAAATAAATTAATATTTGGCATAATTAAATATATTATATATAACATTGAATTTAATGGCTCGTCGTTATTAATTAATAGTATAATTAACAGAACTTAGCAATGGTTAGCGCATTAGTGTGAATAAGGCACTATAAACGCCAGTAAGTAGACATACTCATTTCATCATTTCACGTGCTAATCATTGTAGGATTACATAATCATATTATAATTATTACTTAGTGAAGCATAATACAAATGTTATAAATCAAAATAATGGCTGAAAATCGTCACTATTGTGACTTATTTAAAATTTCGTTCTCACTAATATTTGCAATATTTAATAACCAGTAAGTTCTTCGCTAGAAAACTGTTTCAATTCACTTTAAGTATTAGAATAATTCCAAACCCTATATTTTGAAAATAATTTTTCGTTCTGAAACACTTATATTTACCGTTATAAGCTTTAGTTCTAGGATTTTGTAAGCTGTTACTTTGTGAAACTCCATTATAAATACGGATAAAAAAAAATATAGAGTTTTATGTTTCACTATAATATATTATATTATAATAAAACTGTGTATTTTTATCCGTATTTATAAGCTTTAGTATTTTTGAAAGGATTTCGAATTAATCTCATGTTAAATACAAAATTCTTAAAAATATAAACAATTTTCCAAAACCACCTTGAAAGTACTGTTTTATACTATTATATAGAGGACGCCTATTTTTCACTTGGAAAAAACATAAATAATTTTTATTTACAATATTGTAATGATTTATTTTTTGATCATTTATTTGTTTCGTAGAGTAAATGTAGCACTACTTGCGCAGTTGGTGCTACAATATATCTGATGACGTCTTTATTACCGGTTTCTTTAAATGCGCAATGACATCTTAGATTTTTTTAATGCATTTACCCTTTGTAATTGGCATTATTCATTTAATCCTGTAGAGTGCGTCAATAAATAAATAAATGTCACCCTAAAATAACTCCGTGACTATATTACTTGTATTGACTGTTGACCGTTATAATATAATGCTCAGTTAGATTTCCGTTTCCTATCCCAATTATTTTCATGTTAAAAATTATATAGTCATTATGATTTAAATAAATTAGTAGATATTTTACTTTTAAATATATGCAAATTATTTTATTTTTAAGTTACCGTTATTTATTGTATGTTTATCTGTAATGTGGCATTGACAGTAGGCACCGAATCGTGTTACGGAAAAAAACTACCGCGAGATGGATCTGTTTTTTACTTTTTTAATATGGCCTATTGTTCATGGTAAAACTTTGTTCACGATTAGCAGATGCTTACGATAATGAACACTCAAGATAGATGAAACTTTCAATTTAATTTACAGTTTAGGACCTAAGAGCTTAATTTAATTTAGTTCTCGTCCTCCTGACTAACGGTGTTATTTGTTTTTACATTATTATTCATGTAATAAATTGGTTCAGTTAATTCGTGCGTTACAAAAGTACAAGGAATGGCCGTTACAATATTCAGTAATGTGAAATTGGCGAAATAAAAATCCAGAAATTAATTTTTGAACGCATGAATAGTGAGTATCTAATTTGGGCCTGCGAAATTTTAATTTTAAATCCACCGGTATTAAAGAAAGCGGCGTTAACTTTTCGGTAGAGATCATCGTTTCTCGAGTAGCGTGAAGTTAGCGAAAACATATTCAGAAGTTATTTTTTGAACGGATGAATAATTAGTGCTTAACTTGTTTATATTTGTGACCGCAAATCTTCTTCTTTTTGGATATCAGTGAATTTTTTGCGGGTTTTCTGGAAAACAATACAGTCTTGTAAGACATATCGACATCTTCTAATTCCTTTAATATTTTGAGGACTTGCTTGTACTATTCTTTTAATGCGCCGCTCCATTTGTTTTGTTCTTTTACGTGGACGCCCACTTTTTCTGGCAATTTTTATACTCCCACATGTTTTATAACTCTTAATTGTACATGAAATCACTGATTTATAAAGTATATCAATAACGAGGTTGATACCTATAGGTCTTTACCTGTGTGAAGTTAGCAACAACAACATTATAGTTCTACCATTCGACGAAATTGTTGACAATAAACTTTCCTTGTAAAATCAAGCAGTGAATGATAAATACCAATATATTTTAAGCTTCTCTATAAGATTTAGTGTTGTATTTACTGACAAACCTATAGCAGTTCTCACTAAATATCTAGATATATCGTTAATTGACGGATCTTGAAATAAAAAAATTCACAACCCTTGACTGGTTAGATGTACATCCTTGCGCATTTAAGGGTATGTAAAAAACAATATAACGTACATATTACTCATTAATAGGCGATAAGCTGTTGGGGGTGACTTTAACGCAATAAAAAAAAAAAACATATATATATATATATATATATATATATATATATATATATATATATATATATATATATATACTTGTTACGTTTTACATACATATTAATATCATGGATAGTGTCATTTCGTTTCTGAGTTTGCTTATTATTCAGCAGAGGAATGAATTATTGTTTCATTAATTTCTAATAACCTTGAGATAGAAAACGAAACGTTGAAAGAACAAAATAATTTAGCCATGCAAAAAATTAAGTGTACGTAATCTGTTAAGTAAAAATCACAACTTTCTATATTATGTTGAAGTAATAATACTTACGCTACGCCTGTTACTTAAAATAAATAACCAGTGCTATTTAGTACCTAGTTATGATAGTACCTACTAAGATCATAGACGTGAATTTTAGTGCTTGCATTAAATAATAAGTACATGCATATATCGATTTATTTATTTCTAAGTGGCTTCTTATAAACGGTATTGCGTGCTTTTTTTAAATCATCGATAAGTTACCGGTAAGTGATTTAAATTTATCGGTAAATTTTAACAAGATAAAGGTCTGACGCCCTATTACTAAAATTACATTATTATTTGATTGTAAACGATTAGGAAAAATGTCAGGGATGCATAAAATACAGAACATGGTTTTGAGACATGTCAGTCATGACCATGTAACCACGTTTCAAGCTCGGTTATTTTTGTTAGAATGAGTGGGAATAACATGTTTAGACGACATCTTGAATGTATTTTGTTAGGGTTGACAGTATAAAATATAAATATCAAATTTAATATTAACCTATCAAAACAGAACTGAAATATGATATATTTATTTATAGCAATAATTTATATCTTCTACATTTCTCCCACTACTATTTTACCCCCTTAATAACCAGATTAGTAATTACGTGTTAACAGTTAAAGAACGCATATTATATATATATATATATATATATATATATATATATATATATATATATATATATATATATATATATATATATATATATATATACGAGGGTGGTCTGTAAAGTTTCCGACCTAACAAAGATACAAGACATTTTTTCAGAATTTTTTTTTTATTTTTCAACATAGTCTCCTTGTAACTCTACACACTTCTCCCAGCGATGCTCCCATCTCTGTAACCCGTCCAAATAGTACTCGGCGTTTGTCTCTGCAAAATAACTGTTCACGAAGGTGATTGCCTCTTCATTTGACGAAAATCTCTGTCCTCCGAGCGCAATTTTTAGATGAGGAAACAAAAAGAAGTCGCTTGGGGCTAGATCTGGTGAGTAAGGCGGATGGTCAACCGTAATTCGTGAATTTTCTCCATGGCAACCGCTGAGGTGTGAAACACGTTTTTGGTCTAACGTGAGCAAACGCGGCACCCAACGTGCGGACAGCTTTCTCATGTCTAAATGTTGATTTAATATGTGACAAACACGTTCTTTTGACATGTTCATAACCTCTGCTATCTCTCTCACTTTAATTCGGCGGTCGTCTAGCACCATTTCGTGAACTTTGGCGATGTTTTCGTCGGTAGTTGCAGTTTTTGGACGTCCCGAACGTTCATCGTCTCCCAAGCTCGTACGGCCACGTTTAAATTCAGCTGCCCAAAATGTCACTGTGGTAAATGATGGTGCAGAGTCCCCATACACAGAATCCAACTCATCTTTGATTTGCGTAGGCGTATTGCCTTTCAAAAACAAATATTTGATGACAGCTCGATACTCGATTTTGTCCATTTTCATAAAAACACTGACATCAACTCACTCAAACGACTGTTACATAACAACTGCGCGTCCAAAATGGCTGAAACTTTGGTGAGTAACTGTCAACAGATGAACAACGAAATTCCCTAGCTTTTATTTACGAGTGCTGCTATCTTCATGTTTAGGTCGGAAACTTTTCAGACCACCCTCGTAATATATATATATATATATATATATATATATATATATATATATATATATATATATATATATGTATGTCAAGATTTGAATGAATATAAAGGGTTTTCTGCCACCCCATATTTGATGGGAATGGGCATGAAGTTATGTATCTATGAAAAATGATTACGGTTCCCACAATTTTGTTTTCCACTGTACTTTTTCTTTCGTCGAAGTTTAAGTGGTGTTCAAAAAAACTCTTCTTGATAGCAAGTACGCTCAAATAGGCTAGCAGAAGTGAACGGAAGTTACTCGCATAACCAACAGTCACACAGGTGTATTGTTTTCTTTTCAACCTTTTCACTTAAATTCACAGATTTATGGAACGAAACAGAAATAAACATAATAAATGTTGTAAAGACACTTCATATTATTGTTGTTACTAGAAATTGGCGAAAAAAATATACGCTGGTACGGAAGAGGTAAAAATTCAAAACCATTATTTCCGTTTGGTTAGCTTTCACTATCCGCATAAATCGGACTTGAAAACAAAATAGCAAAATTAAACCGTATCTTTCTGATTAGAAATTGTTTTCAAAGCTAATCAGTAACTCGTTGGGTACTTTATTTGAATACAAACGTAATTTATTAGACGTTTACTTTAAGAATAAATTACACAAATATACGGGACGGTTTCGTTTGTGGTCAGAGGCAGTTGCGTTTTTAAATATCACGCTTTTACACAGATTCTAGATGGTGGAACATGGTATAAAAGGTTTTCGATGTTAGTGTAATAAAATTAATAGTTCAATGTTTAACATTGGCTGCGCCAATGCTTAAAGTTTGACATGGCGCATATTTGTACGAATAAACAATATATGTACTGTAATAAAATGATCAAATCAACAATGAGTACCTATAGTAATCAATCTCTGCGCTCTCTCTCTTTCTTTCACTCATACACACACACACACACACACACACAGACAGACGTCAGTCCAAAAAATAGTCAGATTCGATTCAGGGAAGGTTTTAAAATCTCGAGAACAGATTTTTTCATTATTACTTCGTATAAGAAAGTAAAAACTGTTAGTCTGTATGTTTAGTTAAGATAGTTTAAGTTTTATGTAAAATCTTTGTCATTTCTTGCAATTTTCTCTCATTCAATCACCCCGAGTACACAAAATTGTTAATAAACAAAAACAAACACACAACGTACAAATATTTAAAGCAAACATGCAAAAACTTATCACATCCAAATATACACTCTCCCTGTGAGTAAGATCTCTGACCATTTATAGGTATAATCTAATTAGTGCGATATGTATAACTAAGTATCCAACTGAATATAAAATTGAATGTTAGTTGGTGTTGAAACATTGCTTATATAAAAAAATGAAGCTTCCGTAATATTTGTTATTCGACCTTTCGGTCATCTTCAGGAACTAACAGTATTAGTTCCTGAAGATGACCGAAAGGTCGAAACGAACGTCGAATAAATATTAATTGTGAATCAACTAAGTGTATAATATTTTTTATATAACCAACTGAGGCCTACGAGAAATAAAAAATTAGTTATTTTACAAAATCTGAATAGCCAAGTTGATCATATTCCGAAAAATGTGATATCGAAATACGGTTCTCGGTAGGTTGTAGCACATTCTGGCTCAATTTCTATTTTTGTAAATAGCCATACCAGATTTTATTTCAGAAAAAAGTTCTTTCAAAAACGGCATATGATATTGAAAAATCAAATGCGGCATATTTTTTTAAACTCAAATATGCTACTTCTCTAACAGCCAATTTTTCTGATAACGTGACGTTGCTACCTCTATGTAGCCTAATTGGCCATTTAAATATATTAATATAGGGACAACCTCGGGTCTCTAAATCTTATTGGCAGATCATTTGCAATATCTATTTCCTTATTAATCTAGGACTGATTTACATCAATTTTTAACTAAATTCTCCTCAGAAATCAGCTTTAAGTTTAAGAGTCATCGCTCCATTTTAAACATTGCAACACTTAAATTAATTACTATAGTACATTTGAAAATAATGTTATAGATCATATCATATTGTACTTTTAAGTATGAGCATAATTTAATGGCCTCTATGGTTTATTAGTAGATAGAAGAAAAGAAATTCGTGGATAATATTATTATATGTAATCTTAATAATAAAATATTGTTCAATAAGAGAGAAAAATATAAAATTTTAGTTTTAAATCTGAAGTTGGTGTTACGTCTTGTATCTTATATACAAAAAGACATTTACCGATGATTCACCTAGCAGATTCAATTAAGATTATGAACTGGAGACAAACTGTCATTTACATGCATTGGCATTTATATTTTTCTAGTAGACAATAACTTACGCAAACAGCAATTTTCAAATATACATTTATATCGAGCCCCGTTTCTAATATAAATATATCCTGGTAACCTAATAGGATTGTATTGTAAATAATAATTAATAACTCTGGATCTGATATGTAAAGGTCATTTTTATTCTGAGTGACAATATCGTTAAATGTTGAATCTTTATTTAAATGTAAATAAAATAAAAGAATAAGCTTTCAAACTAAAAGATATTAATATTATGCACAACTCTTGTATCACAAATGTCTTCAAAAAGTGTACTAATTTCGATTTGACAATTAAGGTTTATTGTTACAAATCATTTAGTGGAAAAGCTTTAAAAAGGTTAGTAAATAATTCAAAATATTTTATATAAATATTTTATTAAGTGTTAAGTTCATTTGAAAATTAAAAAACGTCCGGCCATAATAATTCAAATATAGCGCAATGCATAATTATATTTTCTTGACTGTTTAAACATTTGTATTTTTATATTCTGCCTATCTAAACAAAATATACTAACTACGTATATGCAAATATGTCCAATGCAAGATACTGCAGCTTGGTTTGCCAAACACAACATTCAATTCCATATGTCAACGATGGCAACCATGGTACATTATTGTACACAGTTCATAAGCTTGCATCCTTAGAAATGTTAAAATATCTCTCAAACATTCCTAAAGCCTCAAAAATCTTACAACCAGTCGACACTCTTCTCTCAATCTTGCAATTTAAGATAATTTCCATCGCTAGAGAATAAACAACCTAAATAAACTTGCTCTAGTCGATGTCCATCAGCCACAATATTACACACTGTGCTGCGTTCATCCTTTTCAAACACTATCACTTTAGATTTATCTACATTCAGTTCAAGATTCATATCCTTTCCTATTTCACTTATATTCTGTGTCATTCTACTCAGTTGCTCTTCTGATTCATACCACCAACAGTTACACCATCGTCACTCCCGCCACATAATGCTAGGCGTAATAATACATCCATGTATTAATTAAATAGCCAGTCCAGGGCGACATCACACAATATTGATTCCTGGTATTTGTTTTAGCACAATATATTAATCTATATAATTATGATTGAGGTAATCATAATCACATATGATAACAATGACCCTTATATTTCCGAATGGAGATGATCGAAATTATAATTTGCTGTGTGTTCCGGCTTAACAATACCGAGAAATGTTCACTTTGCCATCATAAGCACTTTATAGTAGGTGCTGTTATGGCGATTCATTAGTTCTAAAACGTGATACGTACACATCGGCCGATATATTTGCTAATTCAATGGTGTAAGCATTTTGTGTCTTGAGTTTCCATGAGGAGCAGTTTTTTTTTGTTGAAAACTCAAGAATAGAGCTGAATTTAGAACTTTAATGTTACTGATATAGCCAAAGAAAAGTCTTTTATCACTGTTTATCTTCAATATTTTTTCTATCTACTATCACTTTCATATAAGCAGATAATAGCTGGGAAGACGACAAGAAAATATGTTTTTGTTTATTTATAAGCTTGATCATTAACCATAATTAATTTAGCTATCGCAAATCACGAAAAAGCTTTATTAGCACGCTTTGTTTGTCACCAAGAACATTATCATACATTTGCTTTCTCTTTTGGAAATATGAAGTGTGTGTGTGTTTTTCCAGGAACGCTCAATGTTGAACACAAATGGCACCAGTCCATTAGAAAACATGAGGGGATTAGAACATTACTTGAACGATATAATGCGTGGTCCAAATGATGGATCAGACGGAAAAGGTTAGTTTCGTTTTTTTTTATGTATGATAACATTTATATGCAGTAGGAGAGGAGATTGATGAAGAGGTTGCAAACTGATCCAGGATCAGATGGTACACTCAACATTGCCATTGAGCATACCATTGATTTTACTACTCTAGATAGGCTCGCAAAAAAAGTGTCTCAAATCCGAGTCATTTGGATTTGGTACACTGGTTTGTGGCGGTGGCCAGACACCAGTTGCTTATAATTCCAGTGCTTCAATGCCATAATATTTATTGTATTTGCGAAATTAAAATAATTAATTTTCCAAACGATATTCTTGTGATTAATGGTCTAGAGCAGAGGTGGGTCAATCACAGTTTATATAGTACTCGTAGTCCATTTCTTCAAAGAAATTGTATTTTATATTACATTGCTTTATTTTAATATGCTATTTTACTGAGTGGGGTCTATAAAGGTCTATTACGATGTACTACAAAGGGATGTGAATTTAATATTTTACAAATGCTAGCTGTAATATCATTACGATACAGAAGAACGCTGATTATCCGTGGTAATTATGCCCGGATATAGGTTAAACACGATTAATGCAAACCATAGTATCAAATACATCGATCGCAAATAACCTTTGACATCATATTATAGTTATAAAAACTTGGTAAATTTAATTTATTTCTTCTATTTTGAGTTTTTTTCTGATAGATCCACGAATTTGTAACATTTCTATATCAAACTGAGCAATATCTCAGTTTGTTTAGTAATTTACTATTGTACGTATCAACATTTACGTCGTATAATATGACATGTTTAATTTGCATAAAATCGTTCATTTGTGGCAGAATTTATCAATAGATTATTTAATTTCTTTTGAATTATAATGCAATTCAACTCTTTGTAATAACAAACAAAATAAGAGCATGCATAATCCGGTTATATTTCATATTCAAGGAGCTTTTTAATAAAAGCAGTATGTGATGCAAAATTTTGTCAAAGCACATCCAAAACATCTTAAGAAATCAGAGGAACATAAATAATTGGTTAGTTAGAGGAATGCATGTCAAATACTTATATAAGAACTAAATTCTGTTTTTTATACTGATTTACTTTGGAAGTTTTTTTGTTTGTTTACTTTTTCTAATATACGAAATGATTCCAGTTTACTATTTTTTTTTGGTATGTAATTAGAGAATTGACCGGAATAAACGTATTTATTTGTCAATATACTAATAATATGATATGTACAAACATATGTCAAAGGCACTTTACCAATTTCATGATTTGACAACAATTGAATCGATTTCACTTAATATTCCATAGAACAAAACATAAATAATTATTATGATACTTATTTCAAACAATGAACCTTTGTTAATGTAGATAATTAATATTCGTATTCAAATTTTCAATATCGTTTATCAACAAAAATGAAATAAACTATTATTTTCCTTATAACAATATTACGATGTTAAACGCAGTTTTATTCCTAAATATTGTAAATATAAATATGCTTATTAAAAGAGTTTTTATTTCTAGGTAAATCTCCTTTTTTTACGGGCCTTGATGACCAAGGGGCAGTATTATTGGAAGAGTCGGGGCATTTAGTTGATAGTACACTGTCCGGTCCACCTCCACCGCAGAGTTCTCCATCTAGATCTTCGCCTCACTCTCAAGGCTCGGAAGGTGGTGAAAGATTCTCAAGAAAAGTATTTGTTGGAGGATTGCCACCAGATATTGATGAAGACGAAATAACTGCTAGTTTCCGCAGATTTGGACCACTTGTTGTGGACTGGCCACATAAAGCTGAAAGTAAATCTTACTTTCCACCAAAAGGCTATGCCTTTCTATTATTCCAGGTATATATACATATGTGGATTTCAGTTTTACACATTTTAGATAGACTCCATAGAGTTCCATTTTTTATTTGTGGAAAATTTAGACGAAATACGGTCACCTTCTTTTTGAATGTTGACTATGTATTATGAAAGTAATATAGAATTTAAAACTTTTAGGACGAAACTTCAGTTCAACAACTGATTGATGCATGTATCACTGATGAAGATAAATTGTACCTGTGCGTATCTTCGCCTACTATCAAAGATAAGCCCGTGCAAATTCGACCTTGGCGTTTATCTGATGCTGATTTCGTTCTGGATGCATCCATGCCACTTGATCCACGTAAAACTGTTTTTGTGGGAGGTGTGCCCCGCCCATTAAAAGCAGGTTTGTAGAAACTTTTAAATTCTACTATTTTTGGCTTTGTTTCAGGTACAAATTGTATATTACAGTATATTTAGTTTAAGTATAATAACGTTAGATTCTTAAGGTGCGCCATTGATAAAAAGTGTATTTAGATAGGCAGCTAATTCCTTATTATGTTCATATTACCCTGCAGTGTTATAAAAGAGCTATGCTAGATGGTTATTTAATAATTGGCTACTACATTTTTTCCCATTGATTATTCATAGCTAGAATATTATTTTCTACCACAGTAGTTGGTATGCAAGATCTATACATGTAACCGAAAATTCGTATACGTCAGCTATTCCTGTTGTTTATCTTTTAGATTAGTAGTAGTATATATCCAATGATATTAAGGGTTTGTTCTCTTTTTTTTAGTGGAACTGGCTATGATTATGGACCGGTTATATGGAGGTGTATGCTATGCTGGTATCGATACCGATCCAGAGTTAAAATATCCGAAAGGCGCTGGTCGTGTTGCTTTTAGTAACCAGCAAAGCTACATAGCGGCAATCAGTGCAAGATTTGTGCAATTGCAGCACGGTGATATTGATAAACGTGTGGAAGTAAAACCATACGTTTTGGACGACCAAATGTGTGATGAATGTCAAGGACAAAGATGCAGTGGCAAATTTGCACCATTTTTTTGCGCCAACGTTACATGTTTGCAGGTTTGTTCATTATATAAACAATATTAGTTATTCCGCGATTGCACATGCTTTCAAGTATCGAAATTACTTAAGTCCCCATGGTGCGGACATCTGGAGGAGTAATATTTACTTTTCGCTCCATTTTGAATGGCATTCGCTTTGCAATATTCCGAGTCCATTGAAAATTTCTGAACATTTTTCCGATAATTAATTCTTTTCTCAATCCCTTCGCACAAAAAACTGATAACAGCCAAAGTAGATAAAGCTACTTGTCGCTTGTCGCTTATTATTAGCGGCTATCAGGTGTTGGTTGTTCAGTGTGTGCACATGTTAGACTTGTTCTTTGGCTTCTAATTGCATCTCGACGTACCATTATTGCTACGGTTATTCGCTTTCAACATCGCTTGGTTGCACTGCACGTCACCATTTATTTTGTGTATATTTTCTTTCTTTGATTCTTATTTTCACATTAAACTTCGTTCATTTTGTATGCCGCACACTTCTATTCCGCTTGCTCACAACTTTTCTTTCGCGCAGCTCATTCTCAATCATATTTATCCAATTGTTCTTATTATCATGAAATAAGAATATTTGTAATTTTGTATTCCTGACAATCGAGAGATATTAATTGCGCTACATGTTTAATAATTTTTCATGTAGTTGATCCTTTTTTAGAAAATGATTTTTTATTTTATTCTGCATTTTTTTTATTGTGCATTATACACAAATAGTAAATATTATACTTATTTATTTCGATTTTTTTGCACACGTCAACAATATTCATACAGATTTTACGCAGTATTTAAAAGTGATTTAAGTCTTTGATAAGCTTTATAAAACGAAATTTTTGGAAAAACGCATTGAGCTTTTTTAATAAAGTTAAGCACACACACAATTTTCAAGCCCAAGCCAATTTATTTAAATGGCTTTATTTCACAAGCCTTATCTTCACATTTTCACAAAAGGCTTACTTTCAGTATTTTTTTATTTTATTTTTTTTTAAATGATTCAAATCAGTTTTTAATTCTTTATGATTTAATCTATGGCCAGCTTTGCTTATGGCACAACTGAACTGATAATGTGATGTATAAGTAAATTAACATGCATACTTGTTATATTTTAGTACTATTGTGAACATTGTTGGGCAACGATTCACTCAAGACCGGGAAGAGAATTTCACAAGCCACTTGTGAAGGAGGGTGCAGATCGGCCACGGGCCGTACCGTTTCGTTGGTGTTAACGTAGGAGCGATTAGCTCTGTAGCAGTGTTATCAAATTGCTACCACGAAGTCATTTCCGCTACTACTAGCTAATTTAGGTGACTCGTGGTGAGCATGTTCGACGCTGTCTACAATATAGACATAATTATTATAAAGTAGCGAATTTTTAAAACGTATCTTATAATATAAACACATATACTTATATATAAAATATCAGGTATATATATATATATATATATATATATATATATATATATATATATATATATATATATATACATAAATATATCTATATATGTATGCGTGTGTGTGTGTGTGGGTGTTGCATATATATATATATATATATATATATATATATATATATATATATATATATATATATAATTAAATAAACAGGTTGTCAATAGCTATAAGACTCATGAAAATATATGATATACAAGGTTGGCGCATACATATATTAAAATATGAAATTGCTTATCCTTTATTATTGAACGTTGAATTGGTAATGGAAAATGTATTTAGTTTAGTAGGTCATACTATCTGAATACATAAAAAAATGTAGTATTGCGAAATTAGACAATTTCACTTCCGATTTGCTTCGGTACGTCGACAGATTTCTTCTGTTAGTACTCTATTTTATTTATAAAATTAATTGTGCTAACCAGGTTCATTGACATTCATTTATTAAGCAAAGTCTTGAATATATAAAAATATTCATATATCATTAAAAGTTACTAGTAATAGTAAAAATTACTATAGAACTATAAAAGGTCGTAATATATACAATTTGTATTTGACATAGCCGACCTATTATAAATATATTCGGCAAATGCAAATACATCTTCAAATTAACATTTTCAAAAATGTAATCAGCCTTGTATCTCTCATAGATTCTGACATCCTTGTTATAGGATTATTGTTATCAACGACCTGAACGTTTATATATATATATATATATATATATATTATATATATATATATATATATATATATATATATATATATATATATATATATATATGTATGTATGTATGTATGTATTTTGTTGAGTATATGTGAATGTGTGCAATTAACAATATTACATTTCATGGAACATATGTCTGGCTGCAGGCTTGTGTATCTAATAGCATCAGTCAATAGTTGTAAGCAATTTTTTATTCTAGTTTTTTTGATCAATTGGATTTGTATCATACTATTTAGGCGTCATTGATAAGCACCGCAGATTTGTTTATAGACAGTTCAGAACATTCAGGGTATTTGTATATACTAGTTTAATGTGAATGTAAATGACGGAAGCCAACTTTCGTAGCTAACAGCTTTTTTTGATAAAATATTCATTGATTGGTTTTCAACTATAAATATGATTTGATTTCTTTCAAGCGGATTTAATTTATATATATATATATATATATATATATATATATATATATATATATATATATATATATATATATATATGGTTCCATTTAAAATGAATGTTCTAAGTTACAAACTTAATAATAATTATTGGCAGTCGCAACTTACAATCTACGTACCTGTGGTGCCCTGTTATGGGTCGGAGCTGCTGTTTCATTATTTCTCCTTGTTCCGTACTGATATTTTAAGAATGGAGATAATGCTGAACATTTTGCATTTCGCTTTAACATTATAAATAACTATTTACTAATACCTTACCTGTCCTTAGAACTAGATAAATATGATCGCAATTTGGATCACGGTATCCGCGACATAATAAATGTTTTATATTAATCAACAATGTATTAACTGAGATTCCAATTCGTTATTCAATTGTGATAGAACATAGAAATATTACTAACATTCGTTTGACAACTTTTCTAAAAAAAAATTTCAATTTGAATTTTTATACTGAACTGTTAAGAAACAAAGCAAAGCAAGTAGCAAATTTTGCAGTGTGCAATCAAAGGGGCCATGCTGGCCGTACGCCACTCATATATGTATGGATCAAGGTTGTGCGTTAGAACGGACAATTAATTTGAATTCGGCATCATCGGAATTACACTCATTTCTTTTGTCTTTTGTCTAATATGAACGCGCATACGATTCTCTATGTGTGTTTCAATTCTACGAAAAATTATAGATAATACCGACTGATCCAGTATCAAATTTCAGATATATGGCAAATGGCATTTTTGTATGAATTTTTTCAGACATTTTATATTGTATTGTAATGAAATTGCTCATGATATGAACTATTGACGAATCTAATTTTGAAATCACGCGTGCCCGTTTGTATGTGAGTGTGGGTGTGTGTGTGTGCAAAAAAACATTACACTTATCTTGTTTGTTATCATTATTAAACTAAGCATAGTAAAGTAAGCATAAGTTTTGCAAAACTTATCTACTATTTGTTTGTAAATAATAATTAAATTAATCACAAATTTAAATAGATATATTTGTGCAATAACTGTATTTCTATATTTTTAAAGGAATGCAGTGGAATTTTGAATTTTCGTATACTGTTCATTGGCAATGTACAGTGACTGTTACTAACTTATAGTTAAATTTGTATATATATATATGTTGAAACTATTTCAAACAAACATCTTAGTAACTGCATCAGCATTTCCTAATAGCAGGACCTTTATAATAATGCTTTTATAACCTTTTTGCTGATATCATATGCAACAGTATAACATCTTTTAAAATGCGTTTGCATATTAACATTTATAGTTATTTTATATTTTTTTATTGGCTGAATATTGTATGAATTTTTCTGTTAGTGTGTTGGCTGTAAGTTTCTCAACTTTTGACATTTTACATTTGTTTTAAATTTGAATTGTGCAGTATGACCAAGCTTATATGAGCTCCAAAAATATATGATTCAGAGAAGTTGATTTGTTATATTTTATATATGCATAATTTAATTATTTATTTTTTTTATTTGTTATTTAATATTGTTATAATATTTAATTTTATTTTTGTTATTCTTGTTATTTTTTTTAATTGTTTCCAAAGATTACAACACCGTATCTATTCATTTAAGGACTTTGGTAAGCTTGGCTCGTCTGACCACTGTATTTAGCTAAACTTTATTTTTCGATTGGATATTTGAATTAATTAAAATTCTCAGTTCGGTTGATTATCTGAAAATATCGTTGTAAATGAATTAGTTAATTTTTACGATCGATTGTTGTCTAGTTTTATGTGAAAAATTAAAACTAATGCGAACCTTTCATATGTGACGTTAATTTTACACGCAAACCTCATTGTTTTTTTTCACAAACAGCGCATTCTATTTCAACTTGCCATACTGTTAAACACAACTAGTTATATAGTCAAATATGTGAATAATGAATTAACATTTCTTTGGGTTTGATTTGCAATTCCACGTTATTTCTTCAACGCTCCCATTTTTACTACATAATACGATTAACTCACTTTATTGGAATCGAATGTAATAAAAAATTATATTAAAGACATCAGCAATTTGGTAATAATAATTTAAAAGATTTAAACGAACGTAAACAGTAATTCACGTAATTACGAAACTAAATTAAATTTGTATCTTTTTTCACATTTCTTTCTGTAATCCTTAAATAATATAGAATTAACAACAGTAAATCAATTAATATATTAAAGCAACAATTAGCTAATAAATATCTAACAAGAACTCTAAAATAAATTTATACTATTATTGTTAATTGAGCTGCTATTTTTACAGCAGCATGGAACCTATATTTTTATCAGATATAAAAAAATTGCCAGTAATACAATTTTTTGTTCACATAGTTATTTTCTTTTAATAAAATTGGGTTACTTTCGTTTTCATTGCTCCATTTTATAACAACAGCATGGCTAGCCAAGAAAATAGAACATTTCTATTTGAGCTGTGTTCGATATTTCAAAACGGGGTGTATTTTGTGAATTGTGTAAATGTGATATACTAATACAACATTGGAATGAAAAGGTCATGATAGTGTGAGAAGTGTACACCGATTTGAATTTCAAAATGCAGCTTTACTAGAAAATATCAGCGAGATTACTTGATTAATTCGTTAATTGATTTTGCCAATTGATGCAATAATGACTATTTGTCATATATTTTACAATGTATATATTTTTTTTAACTAAATTAATTGGTACATTTGGTAGATCACTTAGAGTCGCGTTTGAACTTTGAAGCTTGTTATTGTATTTGGTTAGTAACGACCGAGGCGGTTCTGTGGTTGCGACAAAAGAAAACTTTCATGCGTTAGATCTGCATTCGCTGTTACCATCTGAAAACACATTTTTTTATAACAAAACACTCAGCATTACAAATTAAATCACGCATGCGTATTCCATACTACAAATCGCCTCGGTCTAATTTACCATAAGATTTGTGATTCATATTCGTTACTAAAAGATCTATAAATGAGATTTGCTCGTTTGATTAAATTCATATATTTTGTTGTATCTAGTCTGTTGAACATCAGACCAAAAATGTATAGACACACATCAGTATAAGATTTTTAATTTTCATAATAATATAAATGTATATACAAACATACATACGACATACATACACATATGACCCAATAGAGCAATTACCTACATTTTAGAGCGCCATTTTTTAATCCTTATGCCTTAAACATATATTAAAGTGTAGATACATTCTCTAACTAACTAAATTAAAGCCATATTGCCGTTCTAAGATAATTCAATCGTTTTTATTTCTTCATATGAAATTTTAAAACATGATTATATATGTGTAACTAATTGTACGTGTTATATAGTTTTATAGGTAAAAATTTGACAGCAAAATTTTAAAAATTTATAAAATGTCAAAAGGTATTTTTATGAAATAAATTTGCGATTCGAGTCATATTGTGTAAACGATTTAAACTAATTGTGCTAAGGGTAGATTTAAAATGTTATAGACAATTCAATTGTTTTATCTACTCTAATCGCAAATTAGCATTAATCTAATCGTTTGTAAAAAAAAAAATGCTACTTTTGGCAATTACAATTACAAATATCTATTCTCATCGCTAAAGAAAGGATGTTTAAAAGTCAGTACAACATTATTAATAGTCAAGATGGTCTTTTACCTATTTTCATATATTTGGGTTGTGCTTTATTTCGATTCATACTTTTCAATATCATAGTGTTGTCCATTTTAAAATTATAACCAGCAATATGGCAATATGAACATATGTATCTAGTTAACACAACGTTATATGTTACTTCTCTGCAAAGATGGGTAAACTGATTTAACTATCAAGCCGTAAGTGGTATCTTACATTTCTGTCAGACGTTAAGTGGTGCTTTTTTTTTTAATCGAAAATCTATTTAATTACATAAATTTTTTATAAAAAAATTATAAAATAACGTAAATTATAATCAATCGAATCATTAATATCGAATTTTAAAACATTTTGTTTTAATATATTTTCTACTTTTTAGATAGTAACAATTTGTCCACATTTGCTTCCTTGATAGATATACAGTATACTTTCATTTTCCAACATTTTAGTAGAACGCAGGTTGATTAGAGCAATAGACGAATAATAGAAAATCACCTTTTTATATAATAACATTTCAAGGAAAATGCTTTTTGCAAAACATGTAGTCTAATTTTAAAATTTCTTAATTGGGATGTAAATATGTTTATCTAGTTTGTCCAAAAAAAAAAATTTAAAATACAACTAACCATTAAAGTTTTTCTATTGAAGCGGTCTAACGGTGACATTAACAGATCGGATTAAAGGGTGCCGGAAAATGTATCGTCTACTGTATTACTTTTTATGGACATAGTGATATGTATGTAGAAATATGAATATGCTCTATAAATGTACGTAATGTATCAGAAATGTAACATAAATACGTGTCTTAACTAAGAATATATACATACACATAAAGAGCAGTCACTTTCCAAAAAAATGAACTGACATTTTAATTTGATATGTATGTAATATAAATATAAAATGTAACGCTTATATATAAAAATATTTTTGACGTAAAATTAAACATTAATGTTTTATATTTGATATAGAATCAATCGCAAGTTAATTGAACACTATCGTAATTTGTATTTATGTAAAAAATAATAAATTACTAGGTAAACTCATAACCAGGGATGGCTTCATATGTGTTTGAAATAGCATTTAAAATGCTATATTTTCATTTTTAAATGTCATTATAAAAAAAAAGAACTTCAATCCATCTCTGTATGCAACAATATCTATTGATCTAGAGAATTATTCGTACCTATAAATCATAAAAGCCTCATGGAAGTAATATTTATTATTAATGTATTTGATAAAGAAATTCTTAGATAAATTTTAATGTGAAAATATATAGCAAATACATCTTTTCTAATTTCAATTATAGTTCTCCTATTCTTAATCGAAATTCTATCTCTTCTTGTATTTGTATGTATTGCTCTACACGCAGCTTTTGGATTTTTTTTTTATTATTGTTATCTTTTGTAATTAGGCAATTCTATAGTTATATATATATATATCATATATATATATATATATATATATATATATATATATATATATATATATATATAATTATTATGACATAATTAATTTGAATTATGCTAACCGACGCGACGCCAGTTAAAAACATATATTATGGTATTGCAATATCTTTTTTCAAGAAAATATTAGTACTAGGAAAATAGAGAAAATAAATACCAAATTGTAAAT
>JADQWA010001047.1:85000-137500 GCA_018344505.1 Nebria ingens riversi
AAATCGATTCACTCGTAGTTGTCTCGCATTGAAATTTAATTTCGTTTAAATATTTGGGCTTGATGGAGGAGTCACTCTGAGGACTGTATGGCTTATCAAACGTATTTAAAAAACTACCGATTTTCGACTATAAACATCTATGACAATGACGACATTTTGATTTGATCGCCAAACCAGAACGTCTTGGGGAATAATAAACAATGAAATGGCTTTCTTACAGTGGACATTTTCAATCAACTACTATTTAGGGAAATATACTAGACAGGTTGCAATCGTCGAAGCTTCTCCACAAATAATGGCCATATATGAATAAGAGTAATACATTTCGCATGTAAAATCATTGTGTGTAGGAAATTACTCAAATTTTCAAAATAATTTATTTTCAACGTTTGAATAAAAGTATCTCGTACAACTTTTTGGTAATCGTTGCAACTAGAATAAAAAAGTATGACTAGAACATTTCGCTAGATTCCAAATATCACTGTAAGGTGGCATTTTGTTAAAAACCAGAAATGAGTAAATTCGAAACCGTTTATTTTTCAAAAATAAACGAAATCACCAGCAATGAAAAAGCGTTAACTTTATTTGGTAGTGCATAGAGTAACGAAATGATATTTTATGGTTATTCATTTATACAGTTTTTTGGTAGCGACACTTATAGTAAGTACTAAATATTCACCATCAAATTAGTGAAAGATATGAAATACATTAGATAAAAAAATAACGAAATTGGTACTGAAATTAGTAAATTACAAAATTGAGTTTATAAGAATATTGTGGATTTTTTTATATATTCTCAAGCTATTTACAAAAAAAAACATTATTTTAAGGCCGGACTGCATAAGTCTTTAAATGGATTTTTTTTCAAATAGGATTCATATTACTTATATACATACAATACAGTTTTTTTAAAATCTTAAATTGCATCATATTCTAAATTATCTGAAAATATATTATTAAAAAACCCCGTTATTCAAAATGTACAATCATCGGCGGGGGGATTGGGAAAGATGATTTTTGTTTTTGGTTTAATAATATAAAACATTGATTGAAATAAGTTTGATTTGTGTGATGAAATAATTGCAAAATATGCTTCCAATGACTCTTATATTTATAATTCTTATAGAAGTAGCGTTTGATAAACATATAATTAAATATATATGAAAACGCATATTTGAAATCGTATCTTGCAGTTATTGTCTATATTTCAGGCGTTCAACGAACAATTGATTAATTTGTTTTATGTAAGTCAAACACTGTATTTCGCTTCAGTCTGGCCTTATGGAAAATGACTCGGGAACAATATTATGAAAACAAAGTTTTAATAATGATTTGCTCTTATTTCATAATGAAAGTAATGCATTCAGCAAATGTAATCGCTGGACACTTTGTAAATACTTACGAAATGAGCCCACCAAGTAGGCTTAGGGTTAAGCACACAGTTGTTCATAAAAACTACTATTATTACTTTATATAATACATATTGTGGTCCATGGACAGCTCCAAGCATTGTATAGGTTATTTATAATAAAGCACATAACTATGTTTTAATTTCTATCAAATACTTATTATGTGCATTTGAATTGAATTCATGTAGTTTTATATTAATTTTTATACATTTTTGTATGTTTTATTTTTGTGTCAGCCGAGTAATTGCCTTTGTTTTTGATCAATGGTGTACATCTCGGTCTGCTTTTTGTACCAGGGAAGTTTCTTCATTCTTATTTTGTTGAATATTAGACTTTATATGTTTTATAAAATAATTATTAAAATGTCAATTGTATTTATTTGATAAATACTGCTGTTAACACTTCAATATTTGTATTATTTGCACTTAGCTTAAAGAAAATCCATTTTCAGAAAAACTAAACCTACTTTATTAGATTCGTTTTACAGTTATTACAGCTATTTTATACTAATCTTTTCCTCCAATTTTATATTAACCATTATCCACATTCCACACCTTTTTAGTTTACATAATCCACCCATCCATGAAATTGAAAGCCAAAGAAATTGCTGTTTGCTTGGGTTATATGGATTTTGGTTACATACATTTCGAAATCGGTATAATATCAGCTACTGTTACTTTTGAAGATATTAGCATCTCTTATATTGGGAGAAGACTGAAGAATGTTCTTACAGAATCGAAAATATATTCGACAACCGAACATTTTTGGAGAAGTTGACTCTAGCGGGGGACTGTAGTTATTAATTAAATGATTTAACATCGCATGTTTAATTTATTTTATTTTGCTACATTTTTTTAAGTAGTCAAGAAGTCTTTTGTTCTGATGAAGTATAATTTAAAAAAAAATCTTTATTTATTTATTCTACATTAATTATTTATATTTTAATTTAGTTAAATATCATCGTTACTACAGTCTACAGCCAACTATCATTACACTTCTTTTTACAACTAAATAATTTAAGTGTTGAGTGCCACAGAAGAACTTGCTTCTCTCTTTCTTCCTATAAGAGAAACTTAAACTTTTAGAAAATATATCGGTATAACACAAAATTGATTGGAATGTGATTATTACTTTTTCTAACAAAGTCTGCTGCATTAATGTTTCCAGTTGAGTTTTGATCATGCCCTGTGCACTAATTTTTTCGCTTAAAATCTCCTTCAACTGCTTTTTGGCGACACTATTAGAATCTTGTACAGGTTCAGTTAACTTATTTAAAATCTCTTCCTTTCTTTCAATGGATTTTTTAATGTGTTTCCATTTAACTTCTTCGGTTTCAATGTTTTTGTTCATTTTATTTAATTCATTTTCCAGTTTCAGTATGTCTGTCTTCATATTTGATATAGATGAATCATAAACCTGCCAAATAAAGGTAAGTATTAAGGTACGCACAATATTGTTATTTATAACATGAGGAAAACTGTAAAAAAATATTGCAAGAAGTTGTGCTAAATGGCGGAGGAAAAAAAATCGATCACCTAATGTGGAATTGTGACAAAACAGGATGAAATATTTTGCAATCATTAAATCACGGCTATTCAATATTGGTATGTTTCAATTATGTTATCATGAAATAGTTTCATTATTATAACAAACTGCAAAATGTGTACATACTTCTTTGGACTGTTGATGTGTCTTAGTTAATTTCTTGTTATCTTGCTTTAAATTTTGTAGTTCTTGGCGCAGTAAAGTATTTGCAATGTAGAAACTATTTAATTGCATCGCTACTTCTTTTGATTTTTGTTTCAATTCACTTATATTCTCTGGTATGGTATCCTGTTCATCCTGAATTGAATAAGTTTCACTAGTTTTAATTGCATCGACCAGATAAATGTTTTGTTTAAGTAATATGTCCTTCGTTCGCATCAGTATTCCCACTTCGGATTGCACATCAAGTAATTGCGCTCTGTGATCTTTGTACACGTTACTACGAGCTCTTAATTTGCTAACAAATCGCTTAAGCTCATCACCTTGTGGCATAGTACCTCCTAGATAATCGAAGCGAATTATAAGTTATCTTCATAGATTAGATTAAGTATGTTTTACCGATTATTTGTTGCAATTCCATTTCCTTTTGTTGAACCTCCTGGCGGATCAGATTTAATTCATCTTTTTGTTCCATTATCGCATTTGCTATGGTCTGTTTATTATTTGATATCGATGCTGCATGTTGACGAAATTGTCCTAATTTATCATCTGTTGTGTTATCATTAAGAAACGTTTTATTTATAATGCCCTGAATTTCTATTGACAAATTGTCGACCTATATATCATTTAAAAACGTTTACTCTGTTTCAACTACAGATAAGTAAATCCTGCGATAGTTGTTGCCTTCATATACTTTTAGTTACTTACCAAATTTTGTAACTCAGTTATTTCATCATCATGTAGCGTTGGTTCAGACACAACACTTGTAATTAAATCAGTATTACTTTTAACAAGTGCATATTCATGTGGCAATCTTTCTTGTGCTATAAGTCGGTTACTTTGCACTTCTTCTTGTTTTTTCTTCAAGAAATCACTTGGATCCGCATGTAACGCTTTCCGAGTTTTTAAGTTTTCTTTGATATGTTTCGCTTGGTTTTCTGATTGCATTATAACTCTAGCTTGTTCTTCCAACTTCAAACATAATACAAAATTGACTAAGTTTATATGATATTATTTTATTGTTAAAAACCTGTGTTTCCAAATATTTTTCTTGTTGAATCTCATTTCTATATGCCTTAGTAGACACAAATAGTGAATTGCTGTTTGGTATATTTTCTAATTTTATTTTTTGTTTGTCTATTTGCTCCACAACTTTGGTTAAATTATTATTTATTTTTTCAATAATTTTCCTTAATTCCAGTGTTTCGGTGCCCATTTTTAAATATTTGGCATTATCCTAGAATTTCAATTATTAATAACAGTTGGACCTATTGTAATTATTGATCTTAAATGACTTGGAGAAAGTTGAGAACAAATAATTCTCATCAAATTTGTATGTACATACATACATACATACATACATACAATAGGTATATAAACAAAATCAAAAATATTATACTTACAGCGTGAACATTTTTAAATTCTTGTATGACATTTTCGTATTGACCCATCATTTGCTCGATGTCCGTATAAGATATTAAATGTAGAGGTACAGAAATTTTTTTCAAATATCTAATAATGATTTACATATTTGTAGACCAGTCAAATAATAAAATACAAAACTATTAACTTACTTTGAAAAATAAGCCCGTTTTTTCACTGCCTCTTGATTTGATAGCAACCAATTTAATGTATAGTGCATAATACTTCTTTTGCCCTATGGAAACAATTTTAACTAATTATTAATAAAATGTTAATAGTCTATAGTTAGGATTTTTGAAAAAGCAAGTGACTAATACGTAGGTTACTGAAAAAGATTTGTACACATTCACAAGTAAATAATTGTGACCTTTATTTGAATTTATTTTGGTTGATCAGACAAAGTTGAAAACATTCAATTTACCTGTATGATACCTTCAGTAAATTCATTCATTTTTACACCACTTGGCAAGGGCATGTTAATGTTAGCAACTATTTCTAGTATATTAGTCACTGCTTCCTTTGTGTTTTTTTCTACATCAATCTAGAAATTAAAATATTTATTTTTAAATTAACAGATTTTACCATCCTGTTTCACAACATTCCTTAATCTTTATTATGTATTTTGTATGTTATATAGATACATATATAACATCATGCCTATTCCCATCATATGGGGTGGCAGAAAACCCATTCACATCTTGAACATCTTTCGCCATTCTTACAAACTTCTTTCGCTTCATTCAAATTCATCCAATTCTTCATACATGCTTTTCTATTTCGCTTGCTCACAACTTTTCTTTCGCGCAACTCATATTTATCCACATACCTTTGAAAGAGCATCCACTTTGTGTAGACAATCAGCATAAATTTGAATTAAAGCATTTCTTGACAATGAATCAAACGAAATCATATTATACTCTGTGTTGAGCATTTTGTTTACTTCACTAATAATAAATCGCAGCATATTTTCCCCCATTTTTACTAATGTATTATACTTTTGTTCACAGCAACAGAAACGGTTTTGGAATGATAATTTTTGTTGTTATACTCATATATATTCATTGCCATAGTAACGAAAGTCTACATTCATGGGGTGTGCATACGCGTAGAAAATATGAACCCACGACTTCACGTACGCAGCTAAGTTATACAATAGTTAAATGTTTTCACAGGTAAAGCGATGAGAAAGAGGCTAGGTTTAACACATTTGCAGTGACTTTCTTATACGTAGTAGGAATCAATTTAGATAGGAAGAATAATAAAATATATATATATATATATATATATATATATATATATATATATATATATATATTAATTTAAAGAAATAATACCATTCATTATATGTATATACATAATTAATTGTTATGACCATACATTTGTTAGTTTTCAAATATATTAAATACCTTTTAAACACCTTATCTTGAAATCTATTTTGTACAATCGATGTCAAATGTCAATGTTATGTGTAATTTTGAATCTTTCTATATTTGCTGTAAGTGCAGCCGTTTTGGAGATATTGCAGTATCCGCAAAACATAACTAGAATAAACATACACTTCCGGTTTGAATATTCCTTTCAAGCCATATACAAATGTTAAGGTTAAAGACAGTTTTGGCTGTAGCGATTGATTCTTAAAGGAATTTTATTCAGAATAGATACGTTTTTTAACATGATTTATTTTCAGTTGTATGAAAACACAGAATAACGGTGACCATGGAACGAACGACTGTTTGAAGATCAGATCATCGCCAATCGTCAACGGAGGATGTAGAGAAAATGTGTCAGCTCAGCTGCCTCCATAGCCACTGCAGGGCAAGAGGAAAGCCCTAGGACTAGGAGGGGAGGTCCTAATTTACCACCAACAAACTCAATTATTATTTCTAGAATCAGGTAGGTATATCCACTATTGTAAATCTTCTTCTTATCTTTATACAGTTAAGAATATGAGTTGAAAAATATACCTAGTAGGTAGTTAAACTATAAAATGATTCGAATTATTTATGCTTGTTTTATTTAAACTATTGTAAATTATAACGGACGAGTAAATATTTTTCTTTTTTTGTTGCAGCAACACAACAGCCATCAGCAGTCATCAGCAAACAACACAACCCCAAAACGTCAACCACTTTCTTGCAATAGGGCTTAATGCTAGCGCAAGTATGTACTTTACCTACCCTTAACTGTTCACAAACAAATTGATTCTTATTTGTTTATAATACATTTACACTTTTACATACAGTTATTAGAATACCAATTAATGTATCGTATAATGTACCTAATTGTTAATCAAACTGTAACATGAATTTATTTATTAAATAAATGTATGAATCGAAATACAGCATAAGTTTTCTTCTGAAAAGAAATCCTTTTTCCTCTATTTTTATTTTCAGATGTGTCATATCATAATGCACAAACAAGGGCCTCAAAGGTAGGTACATATTTGATATTTTTTATATTTTTTGTTAAAATTTGGTCAAAATTTTCATATTTTTTTTTAAGAGGTGTGAAATTTTAATAAAAATTTTGAGGTTATATATAACCTAAAAATTTCAATTAAAATTTTTCAATTTTTGTTAAAATTTGGTTAAAATTTTCATAAATTTTTTTAAAAGGTGTGAAATTTTAATTAAAATTTTGAGGTTATATATAACCTAAAAATTTCAATTAAAATTTTTCAATTTTTGTTAAAATTTGGTTAAAATTTTCAACATTTTTTTTAAAAGGTGTGAAATTTTAATAAAAATTTTGAGGTTATATATAACCTAAAAAATTTTTTTGTAAGTCATGTTTTTGAATATGCAAGTCATGCTTTTGAAAATTTTAAAAGGTTAATTTAAAAAATTAATTAAAATTTTGAGGTTAAATATAACCTAAAAATTCCAATTAGCATAAAAAAATTTAAACACTTTTACAATATTTTCGACTATAAATTTATAACAGTAAATTGATATTTTTAGATTGTTTATAACTAAAACGTTACTTATTTATTAACAATATTTTAAGGAGTTTTAAGGCGATTTTGATGATTTCTATGGAAGGTGTTTTTTTATTAAATCTGCGGAGAGACGCTAAAATCGCAAATCGGAGAGCAAAAATTAGAGACGCTAAAATTGCGAATCGGAGAGATTTAATTTTTTTGGTCCAAAAAAAAAGGCCAGACTATAGCCTTGGTGATTTTTCGATTTTGGAAAAAGTCGTTTTTAATTAATTCTGCGGGAACCAGCAACGCCACATAGCTCTCGCGCGGTTTCGCACTAGATATTAACCCTGGTAACAATTTGCGATGCTAAATTCGCGAATCGCAGAGATCTAATTGGAAAACGCGATAGATCCCGGTGGTTTTCGCCGTTTATTATTATTAATATGTACCTACCTTTGACTCGGCCTTGTTTGTGCATTATGATATGACTCATCTGAAAATAAAAATAGAGGAAGAAGGATTTCTTTTCAGAAGAAAACTTATGCTGTATTTCGATTCATACATTTATTTAATAAATTAATTCATGTTACAGTTTGATTAAAAATAAAGTACATTAATATATACATTAATTGATTATTCTAATAACTGCATGTAAAAGTGTAAACACAGAATTAATATATTAACATTCGATAAGAAAATGTATCTTTGTTGTGTATACGTAAAATAGAATACAAAAGTAGGCTAAAATTTCATAATTACAATATAAATAATATTTTAGAGTAGACACAATGAAACTTCATACAATTTTTGCGAAGAAAATCTAATCATACAGTACGAGTACGCAACGTCACAATAACAATAATATAACAAATAACGTCACACTCGGCAGATATAGAACTGAAGCGAAAAATCGCCTAAGGAAAATTTAAAAACAAATCCACAAAACATCAAAAAATAAAAACTTAATTATAAGAAAAATAATTATTGCTTTACTTGCTAATAAACTGCAATTTATAGTAAAAATTGATATAGGTATATTTACGGTACAACATTGGTTATTTAATGTACGTAATTTATATATATATATATATATATATATATATATATATATATATATATATATATATATATATATATATATATATAAACATATACCAGAAGGCAGGCCATAATTTGTGTATGCTTTTACAAGGGGCCATATGTTTCATGATAGACTTAAAATAGATATATTATATACAATAAAACGATCTACAAATACAACAACTGCAAACTTATACACTTCCTAATGCATAAACAACACAGTTTTTACATCCTTTATTTATGTATGTATATGCTATTTGGTTCACGGACCTTCTATTCGATACAAATCTGCAACCAAACCAGACCAGACCAGACACATACACACGTTTATTAGTTATTAAATTATATCTACATATATCTAAAGATTTTGCTCTTGTTTCAGTTCCAGCGCCCAGACGTGTTGAGGCCAACCGGTGCGGCTCTTTGATTTTCTTACCGATTCAAATACTTCATTTTGTCTTTCCTCCTGCAATCATATAATACAATTATTATTAGTCACTTATTTCAAATTATTATTTATTGAAGTTTATATATGCGGTACAGATCAATATTTTCAGGTGAAGGATGGCCAAAACGGGTATTTACGGTAAGATCTCAAGTTCGAAAATGTTCATGCTTACTTATTACTTCGTATAAGTGAGTAAACATATATCACTCCGGTTTTTTCAACTAAATATGAAAATCTTTATGATCGAATACGGTTTTTGGCCGACTATTTTATTGGTCTAGTGTGCGGTACACTCTTTGTGCTTCTTTTCCATTTTGGTATGGCGCACCCCTGAATGGAGTTCCTATACTTGATAGTTTAGGTACTTCAAAGTCAAGCTATATTTAGATGTAGTGATATATGACAACCATCTCTGTGTATATATGTAACTTCAGACAGTTATTCCAAAGTGGTTCACAACACTTATCCTACTTACTTTCCTATTTCGTTAGACCACTTGTAGAGATAATCAAAACCTTTTTAAAACGTATTTGTAAGCTAATTTTATGATGTTAGGATCATTTTACTTTCTTATACGAAGTAATAAGTATTGTAATCATGAATAAAAATTGTTCTCGACATTTTAACAAAAATACACCTTTTCGACCTTCCTTGAATCGAGTCTATTTTTGGAATGACGTCTGTGTGTTACTTTTACATATTATTAATTCTATTACTAAAGATTATTTTATGAAGTTAGGGTCATTTTACTTCCTTATACGAAGTAATAAGTATTGTAATCATGAAAAAAAATTGTTCTCGAAATTTTAACAAAAATACACCTTTTGACCTTCCTTGAATCGAGTCTATTTTTGGAATGACGTCTGTGTGTTACTTTTACATATTATTAATTCTATTACTAAAGATTATTTTATGAAGTTAGGGTCATTTTACTTCCTTATACGAAGTAATAAGTATTGTAATCATGAAAAAAAATTGTTCTCGACATTTTAACAAAAATACACCTTTTGACCTTCCTTGAATCGAGTCTATTTTTGGAATGACGTCTGTGTGTTACTTTTACATATTATTAATTCTATTACTAAAGATTATTTTATGAAGTTAGGGTCATTTTACTTCCTTATACGAAGTAATAAGTATTGTAATCATGAAAAAAAATTGTTCTCGACATTTTAACAAAAATACACCTTTTGACCTTCCTTGAATCGAGTCTATTTTTGGAATGACGTCTGTGTGTTACTTTTACATATTATTAATTCTATTACTAAAGATTATTTTATGAAGTTAGGGTCATTTTACTTCCTTATACGAAGTAATAAGTATTGTAATCATGAAAAAAAATTGTTCTCGACATTTTAACAAAAATACACCTTTTGACCTTCCTTGAATCGAGTCTATTTTTGGAATGACGTCTGTGTGTTACTTTTACATATTATTAATTCTATTACTAAAGATTATTTTATGAAGTTAGGGTCATTTTACTTCCTTATACGAAGTAATAAGTATTGTAATCATGAATAAAAATTGTTCTCGAAATTTTAACAAAATTACACCTTTTGACCTTCCTTGAATCGAGTCTATTTTTGGAATGACGTCTGTGTGTTACTTTTACATATTATTAATTCTATTACTAAAGATTATTTTATGAAGTTAGGGTCATTTTACTTCCTTATACGAAGTAATAAGTATTGTAATCATGAAAAAAAATTGTTCTCGACATTTTAACAAAAATACACCTTTTGACCTTCCTTGAATCGAGTCTATTTTTGGAATGACGTCTGTGTGTTACTTTTACATATTATTAATTCTATTACTAAAGATTATTTTATGAAGTTAGGGTCATTTTACTTCCTTATACGAAGTAATAAGTATTGTAATCATGAAAAAAAATTGTTCTCGACATTTTAACAAAAATACACCTTTTGACCTTCCTTGAATCGAGTCTATTTTTGGAATGACGTCTGTGTGTTACTTTTACATATTATTAATTCTATTACTAAAGATTATTTTATGAAGTTAGGGTCATTTTACTTCCTTATACGAAGTAATAAGTATTGTAATCATGAAAAAAAATTGTTCTCGACATTTTAACAAAAATACACCTTTTGACCTTCCTTGAATCGAGTCTATTTTTGGAATGACGTCTGTGTGTTACTTTTACATATTATTAATTCTATTACTAAAGATTATTTTATGAAGTTAGGGTCATTTTACTTCCTTATACGAAGTAATAAGTATTGTAATCATGAAAAAAAATTGTTCTCGACATTTTAACAAAAATACACCTTTTGACCTTCCTTGAATCGAGTCTATTTTTGGAATGACGTCTGTGTGTTACTTTTACATATTATTAATTCTATTACTAAAGATTATTTTATGAAGTTAGGGTCATTTTACTTCCTTATACGAAGTAATAAGTATTGTAATCATGAAAAAAAATTGTTCTCGACATTTTAACAAAAATACACCTTTTGACCTTCCTTGAATCGAGTCTATTTTTGGAATGACGTCTGTGTGTTGCTTTTACATATTATTAATTCTATTACTAAAGATTACTTTATCTAATTATAGGCTGCTTTTACTATATACATTCTTGTAGACCAATCAGCTAACAGTACTCTGACTCTATCTTTATCACCCCTCAACTCCTAGCCTTTTCTAAGTCGCCCTAACTACATAAGTCTGGTATCGATTGAAAAGCACGAGAAGAAAGCAGCGCGTAGGAGAAATTTTATGAGTACAATTATTATTGAACATCAGTGGCTCTACATAAAAGAGTATTCAAGGCTTCAGTTTACTATAATATTGAATGCTAATTAAATATCAATTAATAAGCTTCATATATATATATATATATATATATATATATATATATATATATATATATATATATATGAGATTTTTTAAAATTTAACACGACATTTTAAACATTTAAATAAATATTTTGGTATTATTTTATAAACGAAATTCGTTCTCAGTGTTAAAGTACGTATTTAATATCCAAATATCACAAAGAAGAATAGATGATATAATTTAGTCCTGACCCTTTTCAATTATACTATTTAGGTACTCAGGATATGAAATGAAATAGTATAACGATGATTGAAAGAGGGCATTTTACAAAAGTAATATAGATAAAAGCCAAATTGAGTTTAGCAAATGTTTTGACAGTAAAAGTCATTACTGAAACCGGGTGTGATGCATAATAATCATTTTGTGTGCACACCGAATCTCCTAACCGAATTACACGCACCACTTGTGGTATATGGCTATCGTGCCGCGCCGCACGCTCACCAACCACAGAACCCATATACTAAACAGCGACATTATACACTTGAAACACTTGATCAATACTATATGGTAACTGAATGATGTCTATAATTACATTACTTTTTCTCTTTGGTTGCCCATTACAACAATCACTTGATGCAAGTGCCAGTGGAACTATGTACGTATATATTTGGCGCATAGGAACCCACAATCCTCCATTATGATTATAAAAGAAAGGAATAGGTTATTATTCTTTTTACACATATACAATTGGGAAGATAGAATTTGAATGATAAGCTTTTATTTTTATATTAAGATAAAACCTATCAGTAGACAAAATACTAGAAGATACTACGAAGATCCACCAATCGACAATTCTACATTTGAAACAATTAAAAATTTCACGTAGCATAGTTATTAATAATTAAAATCAATTCATTCCTATATTAGTATTTCTGGAATATATAAATAATTCATCATAAATAACAATAAACGGCAAAACTATACATAATAATGTTGTTGACTATTTTTTTAAAAAAAATAATCACGCATTCCATGGCTCAAACTATCAGAAATCACGATTATAATTTGTATATGATTGTTTGGTTATGTAGGCGTAGGGTAATGGATATTACTTGGTATAGTGAGTGCCAATGTTGGTGATATGATATTCTGCTGTTTGGTGAATCGAAAGAACAAATGATTATAAATATTATTGTGATTGGAAATAATAAAAAAAAATTCATTGAAAATACTAAAATGAAATATTTTTGTGTTTTACAATTACTTCCTTATATACATTCGTATAAGAAAGTAAAAATATCAACTGAATGGTTGAAATTCCTATTTTAATCAACACAAATCTTGAATAAATAAATATATATATTATATATATATATATATATATATATATATATATATATATATATATATATGTATATATACAAATTTGTTACCATTCTGACAAACACTTTATAAACAATGTCGTTGCCCGCAACATTCTACTCTTTCATCAACGCATAAGTATAATAAATAATGTAATGTTAATAACCACTTGATAACTTTATATTAACGCATGTGTGTTAGTTGGAAATGTTGTTCCTGTCAACACAACAATTAAAGGGTAGTAGTGGTAATGGGTACAGCCAAATAAATATTTTATTGTGTCCATAACATTTTTTTGACATATGATATTAGAAACCAAAATAATAGCGATAGTGCAGTACACTATTAAATGAATATAAATTGAAACGCTAAGGATTAACTAAGAAAATATGATTATTTTTTTAAATTGTTGAAGTACTACAAACATTTAAATAAGATTTTTTTAAAGAAATTGTGTTTTAAGTAGGTTGCCTTTGGTCAGAAATTCGAAACTTAACCTTGTCTCAACCCCAACCCTGCAACCTCTAAGGATTCGACATGAAAAACACATAAAGTAGCACGTGTTCAGTTTAGGCATGCTATTACCAAAACATGTTTTATGCTTGTCAACTAACATCTATGTATATGTATCCATAAATACTAGATAAGGTATGTAGTTAGCTAACATTTAAAAAAAATTAACATCATCCTCAAGAAGAATCGAATCTTTCTTATACGTTCTTGCTACAATTCGAGTGTTTCTGTCATAACTATTCTTAAATCATCATAACTTTTTATTTAATTATCGTCATAAAATTTTGCCACATCCCAATCATTAATTTCATATTTCTGATCTATATATATAATCATTTCAAAAATCTGTAGCACGTAAACCACGTGTTTAGTGGATTTCTGAACCAAAATAAATCTTATTTCAAGACGGTTAAGGTATTTAATTGTGGCAGTGATATTTAAAAATGTTCATTCCATTTCATAACAATAGGTACACCTTCGAACATAAGTCTTCTGCCTTTATAGCCACTTAAAGTCTCGCAACCAGCATTGCATGATTTTAATGTAAGTTATGCAGCACGTACAAAATCAGTTACATTACGTAGTTGAATCTATATCATTCGCTTATTATGGTAGGGTGGACCACCCCTACCATGATAAGCGAATGATATGGATTCACCTATGTAATTTAACTGATTTTGTACGTGCTGCATAACTTGCATTAAAATCAAGCAATGCTGGTTGCGAAACTTTAGGTGGTTATAAAGGGACAATACTTATGTTCGAAGGTGTACATAATATTTGAAAACACACACACACACACAGAATCACGAATCACCATGAATTATGCAGGATGTAATTGATTAAAAAAAGCAAATAAAACTCACCAATGATTTGTCCATAAATCGTATCGGCGTTTCACATCTTTGGGATGTAGAACAATCAGCAGAACGTGTTCGATTGTTTTGCCTGACATCTGACCGTCGGCCACAATGGATACCAGCCCCAGCAAACTCAGCACGGAATCCGCCCGCTGGATCATCTGTTTCCAGTACACCCGTTAAATATGATATATAAGATGTTGCTAGCCGTAACGTTTTTATCTGAAATATAACAAAAATAAACATATGATTTTATGTTCTTCATTTACATCCCATAGTAAGTAATATAAATAGATATATAACTTTGATAATTTCGTATCTGCCGGCACGTTTGGTATTTTGTCTTTAAGTTCTTGAAAAGCAGCGTTTATGGACTGAGTTCGTCTTCTTTCTTTTTTATTCGCTGTATTCCTTCGTTTCACTACAGGAACGCCAGTGATAGGATCAAGTGTTCTGGTTATGCCATCCGGATCAGATGATGCAAATGAATTTGTCTTTTCTGTGTCAAAGAAGTCTTATAGTTATTATAGCAACACAGCGATGCGAAATTCAAAATCTTATTGACCAGGATCAGGCGTGGTTTATATGTTTGGACGTCCTCTTAGAGGTTTTAATATTTTAAGCGTCACTCTTTAAACCGAACCTGTGCTTAGTATTTTAATTTTAAATAATATAACAGATTGATTCGAAATATGTGTTTTTTTTTCGTGTATTAAATAAAATTATTAAGAAACAAAGTGAAGAATAAAATAATCGTGTAGTATAGTAAATAAAGTACTACCTAATAAAAAAGTGAACAATATATATTGACGGTAATAATATATGAATGAAATATGTTATGTTTTAGATACGCAGCATTTTGCTCAGAGTGTCCTTCAACAGTGAAAAGTTAATCTAGAATCTTGTAGGTGGACCTCATATTGTGCCATCTACAATGCATTCTAGATTAAAAGTAGCAGGAGTGTACAAGGAAGATCTAAGAAGGACGGAAGGATGTCCCAATGTAGGCGGGTGGGTCGCCCGAGCCTCTGCCGATCATAACGTGTGACAGAGCCATTTTACTACCTCAAAATATGATAAAACGGAAATCGTAAATGATCCTTCAATGCAAACTAACAGGCTCCACACCTTTTTTCCTAAATATTTAAAATTTACTTGCAAATCAAAATATATATATATATATATATATATATATATATATATATATATATATATATAGACATATATATATATATATATATATATATATATATATATATATATATATATACGAGGGTGGTCTGAAAAGTTTCCGACCTCAACATGAAGATAGCAGCACTCGTAAATAAAAGCTAGGGAATTTCGTTGTTCATCTGTTGACAGTTACTCACCAAAGTTTCAGCCATTTTGGACGCGCAGTTGTTATGTAACAGTCGTTTGAGTGAGTTGATGTGAGTGTTTTTATGAAAATGGACAAAATCGAGTATCGAGCTGTCATCAAATATTTGTTTTTGAAAGGCAATACGCCTACGCAAATCAAAGATGAGTTCGATTCTGTGTATGGGGACTCTGCATCATCATTTACCACAGTGAAATTTTGGGCAGCTGAATTTAAACGTGGCCGTAAGAGCTTGGGAGACGATGAACGTTCGGGACGTCCAAAAACTGCAACTACCGACGAAAACATCGCCAAAGTTCACGAAATGGTGCTAGACGGCCGCCGAATTAAAGTGAGAGAGATAGCAGAGGTATGAACATGTCAAAAGAACGTGTTTGTCACATATTAAATCAACATTTAGACATGAGAAAGCTGTCCGCGCGTTGGGTGCCGCGTTTGCTCACGTTAGACCAAAAACGTGTCTCACACCTCAGCGGTTGCCATGGCGAAAATCCACGAATTACGGTTGACCATCCGCCTTCTTACTCACCAGATCTAGCCCCAAGCGACTTCTTTTTGTTCCCTCATCTAAAAATTGCGCTCGGAGGACAGAGATTTTTGTCAAATGAAAAGGCAATCACCTTCGTGAACTATTATTTTGCAGAGAAAAACGCCGAGTACTATTTGGACGGGTTACAGAGATGGGAGCATCGCTGGGAGAAGTGTGTAGAGTTACAAGGAGACTATGTTGAAAAATAAAAAATAAAATTTTGAAAAAATGTCTTGTATCTTTGTTAGGTCGGAAACTTTTCAGACCATCCTCGTATATATATATATATATATATATGTATATATATATATATATATATATATATATATATATATATATATATATATATATATATATATATATATATATATATATATATATATATATATATATATATATATATATATATAAAAAATATATATATACACTGCAGATGTTTTAGATAATTTCAATGAATGTAAAGCGTTTTCTGCCACCCCATTTGATAGGACTAGACATGAAGTGATATAGGTATGTATGTATGTATTATTGTTTAAAAATAAAAAATCCTATTTTGAGATTAATATTATTGTTGTTGTATATTTTGAACCTGTATCGATGCTGTATTTTTACAATTCCTAAATTAATATTTAATTTCTACGTGCCAAAACCAGTAAATAAATAAACTAAGGCAAAAATTAAACTGCACTCAATATAAGCACCGCCATTTCAATCAGTTAATTATGTATTATCTGCGCCGGCATATAGAATTTTGTTTTGTTTTCAAAAGTATCAAAATATTATTATCCAACTTTAGTATTAGTTTGTAGGTATTTTAAAAATGTATTACTACGAATATGTATATAATATATATGCAACTGCACCTGAAGATAGTTTTAAAAATATTGACACCGCTCGGACCTTTGAATAAAAAGCGTCAATAAAGAAACTATGAAGTTTTTTTTTTCTTTAATCAATGTTTTAACGATGAAATACCTTAACGAATTTTTCAAATATTTTTTATGAAAACAAAGATAACCATATTTTAAATTATATATGAATGAGTTACATTTAAAATTAATTTTTATCTATCCAAAAGCCAAACCATTCAATGTTAGACCACAATTACTCTTATCTTCTACTGAGGTTTGATTTTGGTGAATTGAATTAATTTTTTTCATTATTAATATCTAAACATCCTTAAAATCAAAACAACAACAAATATTCATAGCTAAGAGAAATTTCAAAATTCCTTTTGTTAACTGTTTTAGGTAAAATTTTTGTACAAAGACGGCTAAAATCTACAACTAGGTATAGGTATAAAACGATAACGAATTGTTTATTTTACCTTGATGCATGTGAAATGATGAATGATTTTCATGTCGAAATATCAATGGATTTGCAGTAAAAATTGGTGAACAATAATGATGATATTCGTAAAAACTATTTGAACCTTCAGAGGTGCACGGTGAATCTGACACAGGCATTACACTGTAATCCGACATGTTCACAAACACTATTATTATATAGTTGTTCTAAATATTTATACGTTATCAAATAAAAGCTGAACACACCGAAACTGTTATTTATTTTATTAATCCGTTAAACTGTGAAAACAAGAACTGAACACGTAGACAACATCAATGATTACTGCATTCTGTCTGTTCGATGAATATTAGAAACATCCAGTCTTGCGTTGCGATAAATGGCATCACAAGTGTAACCAACTAGGCGTGGCTACACTCAACGAGATAAGGACGTCAATGATGCGATAATGGGCGGGGCATTCTGGCGGGTGCTCCGCCTAGTTTCCGTTTAACCAATTGCTATTTTTTACATTTTATTTATTTAATTAGTGGAATTACTTTATCTTTGTTAGCTTGTCCGTTTAATTAGAATAGATCACATTTATATTTTTAACTCGACGTACGCGTACGGTAATCCAGAAGTGCTTAAGTATTCGATCCATTCACCGAATCAAATTATTATTTTACATAGCCTTGATTCTGGTCATGTATATATAACTCATGTAGTCTGTATAATGATGTGTCCATTTTTTTATGAAATATTATTTTTTATAATATATATCCCTTCGTGTAGTTACAAAATAAAACCGAAAAAATAACGTAACAATGGCAACATTGCATTGGCATCGAGCAATGGCCAAAGGGGCGTGGCGTGAGGGGCGGCACGCGTCAGCCAGGTGAACCTAAGGAAGAGCTGGGAATCCCCGTTTATAGGTAGTCAAATATCTGATTCACACGTACACGATCAACCATTGTTTATTGTGTGAAAAGGATAAGATTAAATTTGTATTACGCTAATGTGTTTCGAGATGATCAAAATTAGATATGCTCTTCACCAGATTATCAGTGGTCAACCATTGATAATCTATTTTATTATTTTTAATATTTAAAAAAATTATGTCTCCAAAATAGACACCCAACCTTTTTAACAGCTTTATTACCTTCTTATATATATATATATATATATATATATATATATATATATATATATATATATATATATATATATATATATATATATATATATATATATATATATATATATATATATATATATATATATTATATATATATATATATATATATATATATATATATATATATATATATATATATATATATATATATATATATATATATATATATATATATATATATATATATATATATATATATATATATACATATATATATATATATATAATGTTCACTCCTACATGCCGATACGACCCCCTAAAGATGTAACCCTAAGAACCCTTAGAACCTAAATTGTAAAAAGACATATAACTTGTAATTTTCACTTTGTTGTTATCCTCACTTCCCATTGGCCATTCATAATATTTTGGGGAGAAATATCAACCAATAGTTTTAGAAATAATGGGTGACACTTACGGTCAAGATTGTAAATCATTACAGGACCTTTTTCTGTTAATGCCTAGCTAAGGCAAAATGCGTACGAGGAAAAGGTCAAAAAGTAACCGTAAGGCAAAATGAGTGTCACCCGAAATAACATTTTTAGTAAAGTAATATGGTTCGGATTTTAATGAGAGAAACTACTTACAAAATTGTCTACGTCAAATAAAGATTATTTAAACTTATAACGAATAAATACTACAGTTTAAAATAAATATTAAGTGTTGTATATAAAAGAATTTATTAATTTATTATTATTTAACAGATGAAAAAATTCGCTAAAAAAAACTCTTACTTTTTATATTGATCAATAATGAATAGATAAATATGTCTAAACTGATGTTCAACTATAAAAAACAATTAAACCTTAGCCGTCTTCATAAATATAAGAAAATACTTTATTTGCTATAGATAAGACGGAATACAGCTCTATGGCGCCGGGACTGCACATGTGAAGTCGCCCGTCGCCGGCCTCCTAATTTAATGAACATCTTTTCACATAAGTGCAACTAACCAACAACCACTTCAGATTTCATGGTCGTACAATTTATGGCTATCAACGATTTACGTCAGCAAACACACACAGTGTTAGTTACATTTTGGTTTAAGCTTGCGTTCGAAACTAAGCACATTATATATTCTTAGTATGGCGTTCAAATAATTTACCACACATTTATTTCAAATAAAAAGTGTTGGATAGATTTTTTTATAATACATCATTCAATTTATTGTTACTAATGTACCGAATTATTTGACACATGCCAATCAGCAATTTATTCATATTTTTTTTAAATGGAAAATTAATTTTACATGTGAGAAACTAATTAAATTCTGTGAAAATAGTTTAGCTAATAGACTGCAGAGACGCCGTATGTTCTATGGTTGTTCAATTGATGGATAAGGGATAAAACTGAAAGTGTGGTTTTAAACTGAGCTGTTGTAATAGATGAGTTCTAGATATTAAATTTTCAGAATTATCAAAATTCATTTTGACTAGGATACATGCACCGAGCTTTTATTTTACCCATATTAAAGATAAAAAGAATACAGCACATTTATTGTGGATTCAGACAATTTATCTTTTATGTTTGCTAACAAACAATACTTAAAAGTTTAAAGCAATTGGCCATAAGCTGTTGAAATCTTTGATGAAATAATAAAAACTTAAGATAAAATATTAATTCTTAGGTATTTTAAATCAGCAAAATAAAATCTGTTTACTTTAATCAACGTCTTTACGATGGTAGAATACTCTAAATAAATTTTCTTTAAAATATTATAATTAAGATACGATTGTATTAGGATTGGGATAGACAACAATTAAAAAGTAGTTTTTCTTTATTGTATTAATAATTTTAAAAAGTCTATTAAAATAGTTTATATAAATATGGAAACAATATACAAAATTACTTTTTCGTTAGTATTTACATTATACGATGATCATTCAATATGCAATTAAATTTTTGCATAACTGGACCAACCTCGTCACTTATTGTACGTGGTTTTATACATTATGCAATAGCAAAAATATTAGTTACTTTATCTCTCATTGGTATATATTAGTTTAATTATTGTAGAAATATATTACTCAAAGTCCATGTTGACCATGTGTCCTTGAACAATAGCTGATTGATGATATCGGCGTCGTGAAGAAAAGTCATCGTTATCTTCATTAAGCTGCCGGGCAGTGACATCAACATTTGGCAGAACAGGCGTAACAACGATTTGTTCGTATTCGTAAACTCGTTTTCTAAACATCAATCATATTTATTCATTTTTTACTTTGCATAAACAACGGATATAACGAAAATATACTAAAATATAACTACTACACATCTTGCCAATCTTTCGTCATTCATCTTTATCCTTTGTATTTATTATTATTCTATTGGTTTTGAGGAAATACGTTTGCGATTTGTAAAGTTAATATTTGCCTATAATACATACCCAATACATCTGAAGAAGATTGTTTTTAACCATCGGAAAAAATTGAATTCATTAGCTAGACCTGGTTTAACTGCAGGGTTTGCAGTGCCTACGTATAGCCACACAAGAAAAACTGCCAAAATACAAGTAATTGCATATCCCCAGTGTACAAGGAACATAATGATTAATTTTACGAATGCCTAAAATCATTTTCGTTATTTGTAGTAAAAACAACAACGCATAAGAACACAACAGGAGAATAACACACAATGTCACATTTGGTCACCTTATTGTAAATATTATAACTGAATAATAATAATATAGTCTGTATAGCTGTAACATTAGAAATGGACAAATAATAAAAGTAGTAGGCCAGTGTGATGTTCTGTATTTATATTTAGAAACGATCTAAATGTTGCATTGTGTGTTGTTCCCTTGTTTCCACATAGTAAAACTTACACCAAACAAAGAGAACCAACGATTACACAGTGAGGAATACCAGTTCTTTGGCTTTGAGTGAATATGTGGCTGTGCTGCTGCTACGGGAGTTTCGTTCGAAGTCGAAGACACTGAAGTTGATAGTCCAGTAGGATTAGAAATTGACTGTGGGAAGTAATTATTCTCAAATTAATGTTGTTGTCACTTTTGTTTCAAACCAACCTACAACATATTTTGACATTAAAAGCTTTATTTAACTCTTCAGTGATGATTTGTTATTTCACTGTGCACCGGCATAAATGATTTATTTATTGAGGTTTTACTGTGAATTAAATTTAAAATATAAGGCCCGGATTACACCAATGTCAGTAAAATTTTCTCTTCGGTTAAATAAAATATTAAACGGTTATATTGTCATAAGATATCATCAAAATGCTAACGCCGAAATTTCTTCTAGGTTTGTATGGAACAAAATCAACATGTATAAAAACAAAAATAAACTTAAAATGATTCAAATTCTGTATATGTCGCACTATCAATTCAATTATGCAAGTGCAAGATTACTTGTATGAAAGAAATGAAATCAATTTGAAACAAATAAATATTGCAAATTAATTTTAAAATGATGTGCAATAATTAGAATGATGGTGCGGCATATCAAGCCTAGACTAATAAAGTTTTTAGCAAGGAATTTATGGTGTATCTGAAAGAGATGGAAGCAAAATAGAATAGCAATTTATTGTCAATTTGAAATAAACTGTAGATTATTACCCCATGCGTTTTATGGCGTGTGCGTTCTGGAAATAAATGATCCAAATCATTAGCTTCCTTATCATGAGAAGCCGATTGTTCTTCAGAGACTGCTGCTTGGTGCGAAAAATAAAATCTAGCTTCACGCTGATGTTGAATATCAAATGTTTGTGCTAATGCAAAATATGAGTAATCTATGCAAGCGTACGTAAGAAGGAAAGGCATTGTTACTATCGGTGCAAGTGTATTAATCTCTCCAATAAGTATAAACGTAAGGGTTACAGTTGCTACCACTGCCATTGAATACAAAGGCACTTTGTTTGGTCCACGCTAGAATATAATGGATATTTTATAAATAAATTCATTTATATTACATGATTACGAGGCAAAAGGATTTCGTTTGTTTATTCATTTACCCCAATTTTACAACTATAATAATGACAATAGAACACATATATTTTCTATTAACACAAATTTTGAATCTCGTTACCAATTAGTCCTTTTGCCTCCGTATAATAAATTTAATTATATGTACCCCTTTTCTTAATATTCCAATTCGTGGTATAACATTTTCGTTTGCAACTGATTGCAAAACACGTGGAGTGCCATACATTGCTCCTAAACAACTAGACATAGACGACACATACAAACCAGCCAAAAGTAATACTCTAACTGCAGATACTTTAGCTGCTATCATGAAATCATTAATAAGTGTCTCACGTTTACATGTAGCACCAAGAAATAACACAAATATGAGATACAAAATCAAGCTTAAAAGAAAACAAATTAAATCAAATTTTGTTTGTAATATTTCTGTTTCTTTGCACCACTTACTACTAAGCGGTTTTCAACACCTAAGTATAAGTGATGCAAACAAATATCAGACATGTATATCTACCCAGTGCTTATTGCTGACAATGTACCATTGGGAATATTCGTAGATGGGGCTCTAAGATCCCCACTCATGTTTATACCGGAAAGAATACCGGTTACAGTTGGAAAAAATACTCCAAAAACAGTAAACCAGCTATATCCATCTCTATAGTCTGACCAGGTATTATTCGCCAGATTACCACCGAACCATCCATCAAACCCGCTTTCTATTCAATTTATATCTATATATTTATTTTGATTTACATTCGCATTTCATATAATATAATATCGTTCATTTTTTATGTACATATATATATATATATATATATATATGTATATATATATATTGAAAACTTCGAAATTTACAAATAAATACTACATAATTAAATAAATAATAAAAATCGTTAAGTTCAATCAAATTTGAGCAATTCGTTGTAAATCGTTATTTTCATGCGACCTGCAGTTAATAAATAATAGTACATAGAATTGACTTACCAACTTCCGTATGAGTGAAACTGCCAACAATAAAATCTAAGCCCGATAGAGCCAGTATGAGTAATAAAATAAACTGAATTTTAACCACCCATTTTACACCCGCGACATTTATAACACCCAGAAGTAATACAGCTGCACTGGCTATGCCTCTTTCAGCCCATTTCGAACCAGCTAGTCCAATCAAACCTGCCATTGACTCACCGAAACCCAAAACATTCAATGCACAACCTACTGCCTGAAATTAATCATTTCCGATGTTTAAAACCTCATGTTTATAACTGTTAATAATTGTACTCACTTGTCCAAAACAATATAAAAGACCAAGAGACCCGCCAAATCGTGACCCCAATACGTGAGCAATTAGAAAATAAACGCCACCCCGTTCTACTCTGCATCGTTCGCAAATTCCAACAGCAGATAGTACAGATATAAGTGCAATGAACACTGTAAAATAATTAAATAAGTAAATACGAATTCGATTATTGATTTTGTATCACATCATTTTAAAAAAATTTAATTAATTTACCTGTTGCGAGAACAATGATGACAGCACTAATGATACCTGCTTGTCCTACGATCCAACCAGATCTTAAGAAGACAATAACACCAAAAATATTAATGAGGCATGATGTAAACACTCCGTCCCATGTACCAAAAAGTACAGGTTGTGAAACGAAAAAATTGGATTTCCACCACGGTACATCTCCCTATAAATAAGTTTATGTTCATATAAGCTTGATATGTTTACATAGATATATGTATTAATGTAAACTAACTTGTTCTTCAGCAAACAATTCATTCGCTCCGGAAGCCTGGTGCCCACCAACCCCATAGTCATATTCATTTCCTAAATCAACAAAACCTCCCGAATGAGCTCTGGCTCTAGCTGAACCTTCTGCACCAAGTCCAAATTTTGACCAGTCGACATCTTTCCTATTGTTTCTGTTTGCCGGTCTTGTCTCCATAATTAATTAAAACTAGAAGAAATTAGCAAATAAATAAATACATAAGTACCAACAGCTCTATGTAAACATCGTACCAGATTTTCTTGTCGTACCAAATTGTCTCGTCACAACAATTTACTTTTTGTTTTCATCCACATTCTTATCAAATTTATTTGCTATTAGGAATTAATCTTGATTTACGATATGAGATATTTTTGATAAAATAGACGACTTCGATTCCTAAACGTCACATTCTACAATTGACCATGAACTGCGTTTGTACAGTGCACTGCGAGGAGTATTCTCTGGTGCGTGGTGCACCAAAGAACAAGAGGATTTAACTAAACCGTCTGGCCTAAAAATTGATTGAAAAAGTAATGATGTCACGGCGGGCGCGTAATACGATTGCGGTACTTGTTATACACGGAATTCCGAAAATAGTAAGACTCGGCTCAGGGAAAGTCAATAGGAGTATTTCCGATATCTCGAGTTCGAACATTTTCATGATTTCCTTATATACATTCGTATAAAAAAGTAAAAATTAGTCATATACCAATATTAATGAAGCAATATGCAATATACAAACTGAACTACCGTAAATTATTGCTTTTATTTTGAAATTTAGTTAAAAGACAATTTGCGTAGCCTGTGGTTATAAACATTGAACATTTTTAAAAATATTAAGTGTGTTAAGTACTAATTTCGAATACAAATAAAGGAAGTAGTTTCATTTATTACAATATAAGAAAAACAGAGTTTTACATAATTTGAAAATAACATGTAACAGTAATATGCAACTCTGGAATGTAAAAAATATATATATCATTCAATAAATGTAATTCAATTAAGTATTAAAATGCTTTTGATTAGAAATTTGGGTCTGTATGACATTTACATTTTAATAACTTCTTGCACAATTGCAGCAATATGTTTTGCTGAAATGCCATAGTAATCAATTAAAGCAGTTGGTGGTCCAGAGCGCGGTATTTTCGGCACAGCCATTACTTTCACGATAATGTCGCGTTCTTCGGCAACGGCCGATAATACAGCTTCACCAATACCACCTTCTGGATAATGGTCTTCCACAGTGATAATACGACCATTACATTCTTTCGCATTACGAATAATGGCCGCCTTATCGATTGGCTTGATGGTAAATGGATCTAAAATTCTGACATTCACGCCGCTCTTGGCCAACTCTACGGATGCGGCGACAGCCTCGTGCAAAGTTATACCAGCACCAATGATCAATACTTGATCATCTTGAGATTGCTTTACAATTTTAGCTTCACCAATCTGTAAATAAAACATCAATTAATTTGTTTATTAATTGAGTTGTTGTTTAATGAAATTCTAAAGAGAATAATTAAAATAGCGGTTTTAAGTTAGGCCACATTTAAAAATGTTCGGCAGAAAAATTAAATAAAAACAAACCTTAAATGTTTCTTCGTTTGGATAGATATTGACCGTAGCTGGACGATTGATACGGATGAAACAGATTCCCTTGGTGTTTGCTGCCATTTCAACAGCGCGTTCACAGCTCACAGCATCGGATGGATAGAACACAGTGCTGCCTGGAATTGAACGGAACATTGCAATATCTTCCAAACCCATTTGGCTAGGGCCATCTTCTCCAATGCTGACGCCGCAATGAGAGCCAACGAAATTTACGTTTGTTTGAGAGATTGCACCCATACGAATCTGTATAAGAAAATAAAGTTATTATTAAGGACGTGTAGCAATGAATTATCCTTAAATATGTATTCATTAAGGAACTACAGGTTTTTCGAAGATTTTCAAATTCTGGTTACGGAATTGTAGCTTAAGTTACAAGTAAGTAAATTACCTGGTCGAAAGCTCGAGTGAAAAACGTAGCAAAAGTTGAGACAAATGCAATAGTACGATCTCTGCAAGCAGCACCAATAGCAACGCCAACAAGATTTTGTTCGGCAATGAAGCATTCGATGTAGCGCGATGGATCAACGGTTTTAATTTTTTCGGAAAATGTTGAATTTTTCATGTCACCGTCTAATGCAATGACCCTCTTGTTGTTGGTGGCTATTTTTGCAATCGCTGTCCCATAAGCTGCACGAGTAGCAACGATATCGCCAGCTTTGTAAGATGGAGGCGAAGACAATTTTACGTTAGTTATATCAACAACGGGTGCGTCCTCATGGAGTGGTTTTTGGGGATGAATTTCTAGTGGACCTTTGTTCTTAATCAGACCACTTAAATGCTGCAAGTAAAAGCTTATATGTACTTTATGCTCAACTTGCAAATGTGTGGACAATATTAAGCGCATAAATGATGTATTAAATGTACCTTGATAATTTTATCAGTGTTATCTCCTAAAGGTTTGCCGTGCCAATTGTCTTGATCTTCTATATTTGGAAAGTTTTTGCCTTTGTATGTCTTAGCAAGAATTGCTGTTGGCCTATTTTTAGTGACAGAAAAGGAATGGAATCCCTTACAAATTTCTTCGATATCATGACCGTCTACAACAATTGCATTCAATCCGAATGCCTCGAAGCGCTTACGGTACGTTTCCATATCGTGCGCCAATGCAGTTGCTTCTGATTGACCCAAACGATTTACATCAACAATCACACAGAGATTGTCAAGTTTGTTATGGCCTGCGAAGGCCAGAGATTCCCAAATGGATCCTTCAGCACTCTCACCATCACCCAAAAGGCAATACACGCTAACAAATAAAGAAATAGATAAATCTAAGTTCAGTCAAGCATTAGAGAGACTTATTAAGTCTCTTATCTTATTTCAAATCACTGATGTGACTAGTAATGCAAGTTATGCAGCATCTTGCGTGTTTTAAATATTGTTATGCAATAATTGTTTTGTTTATAAATAAATATATTTGTAATATTGATCATCTGATTATTATATGGCATAACTGACCTTAGAGAAGATTGAAAAATTTACGATAAGGCAGGTTGGTATATTAATGAAATCAAATCTTGTTATTTTGAACTTTGCTTTCATGTTTGAATTTAAACAAATATATCAAATAACAAGCTTTTCGTATGGTTTTTTCAATTTCCTTGAAACTACTTTCATAAATCAACGATACATTTATAAACCAGGTTAATGATAACATTATAGTAGAGACTGCACTTATAGTGAAGTAAATATATAAAAAAGGTGTAATATATAATATTTAGGAATTGAAATTTGTTGAATGCAGTGGTCAATTGAGTGGAAGAAGATTAATTATTATTATTATTACTATTAAAAGTTTTAAAAAAATGTAGTGCAAATAAAATTGAAGTTGTTTAGATAAATAACTAATTGCTTTCTATACAAATTAAATAAGTAGTATGGAAATGTACGATTTCATCGAATATCTTCATAATTATAGGGTAAAATGACTCCAATACCTTCAAATTGTATGTAGGCAATACGAATTATGTAAATATAATGCATAGTTACAAAATTGATATATTACATCATACTAACCGGTAACTAGCTTTGTCAAAGTTCTTGCCGACATAAGCCATACCGCAGGCAACAGCCAATCCCTGGCCAAGAGAACCAGTTCCAACATCGATAAAACTTAATCTAGGAGTTGGATGACCCTCAAGATCAGATCCTAGCTTTCTCAATGTCTTTAAATCAGAAACTGGGAATAGGCCGGCCTCTGCCCAAGCTGCATACAAAATCGGTGCAGCGTGACCTTTGGAAAGGACAAATCGGTCATTTGAAGGGTCCTTTGGAACTTGCACTTTGTATCGCATCGTGTGGAAAAACAGGACAGACATTAATTCGGCCATTGACGAACATGATGTTGGATGTCTAGATTAAACAATATATATATATATTATATATATATATATATATATATATATATATATATATATATATATATTAAATATACAACATTTTACTCGGTTTATCCTAATAATAAACACAATGTTAATATATACAGATTGTAGATATGGGAAATTATACTTGACAAATATTATATATATATTAATATTTTGTTAGGTTTTTAGTTCATTTGAAGACTAAAAACGTCCGGCCATAATAATATATAATATAACATAATGAATTATTATATTTTTAAACTGTTATATTTTAATATCTTTCCTATCTAAATAAAATATAACTACGTATAAGAAAGTACAGTGCAAAGCACCGCAGATGTTTTTTCTTTTATTTATTTATATTTATACTCTACAGATGTTTATTTATTTATTTATATTTATACTTTAAAGGGCAAGATTTGTTTTTCTTTCTATTACATGAGATATTTTCGTTATAATTTGTTTACATGATGTTAATTTATATTTTTAAATAATAAAACAATTTCACTTTATATAGTTAGTGTCAATATTAATTTATATCTTTCAAAACAATAAATAACAGCAAATTTGATTCATATATTTTGATATTGAATAGTAAAAGGTCGACCGACTTTTTATCAATTATAACAACACTACTTATAAATAAATATATTATAAAACAGAAATAAACAAATAATTAATGTTATCTATTTATTATTTACCTATTGAATAAAATCAACTCTTATAAATTAGAAAATAATACATAGTCATGCATCGGTATCATGCCGGTGAAATTTTCCACTTACCCTGATTTAGCTTCGCTTGTTGATGATACAGCATGTATTCTTAATTTATTGGCGATATCTCGAAGTTCATTGACGGTTTTAGATTCTGGTTTATGATAGTTGGAATTAGCCATGATTTTATTATTGAACTCAGTTTTTAAGAAACACACGTGTTGATCTTATATGGATTGTGGTAGCTGGTGGTAGCATAAGCGCGACACAGCAAATAAGACGGCAAACGCAGCACGTACACAGCTCTAAAGTTCACTTTCCTTGAACTTGATATGACTAAAGGAAAAAAAAATTGTTGAATTTAAGGAGTCGAGCTCTTGTTTCAATCACTAATTAATAAGTTAGACTGTAGCGCTAGTACGTTTTGTGGTTGAATTACTGATTAGGCAGATTACAAGTGGTTTTAAGTGCTGAGAAACAAGGAATAAATATTTAAATTAGAATACTATCTATGGGCACGACGGGCGCGAAATACAATAGCAGTGCTCGCATGTTTTTTTAGAGAAATGCCTCATGCAACATGCACTTTTTTAAATGCAAAATAAGGAACAGATAGTGCCATCTCTGGGATGCTGCGCCCGGAAAAGGAGATGTTAAATTGCAATGCCCGGAAAAAGAGATGGGTACACAAGTGCGGTAATTTTTGAATACATGTTACAGAAGTCAATAATTTTATTTTGTTTGGAGATTTGATTATCATCTCTGTTGTTTATATCTCATAAATAAACATGAAGAGCAGATAATCATATTTCTGAACAATTAATGATTGCTATAACATAAATTCAAAAAAAAAAGTGCAAATGGCGATGTCTGAGTAACACACTGAAATATATAATAACGGAACGGCTACTGACGTGCTCGCTGCGAGCCGAGAGAGAATCACAGGGAGGGTATACCTCTCTCTGTCAGTACAGTCCGCTAGGCAAGTAAAACAGTAGTTATAAATAGTATATATCATTGACTGTTTAGCTCATTAAATAGGTGATTTTTTAACGTAGGAATTCCACGCAGCAATGCTTTACCATTTTATTTTACTCAATAACCATCTAAACCTAAGCTAAGCACATATATTTCATACTCTCTGCACTTTCTAACGATACTGTACATAACGTGGCTTTGTCACTAATACGCATGCGCAGAAGAGTGGGAAAGAGAAACATATACCCTCCTATATCCAGCTATCTCGGCCCGTTTACACTCATGGGCTGGCCTGGCAGTGCCCCTTCCAGTTATTATATATTTTAACAAATTGTGCGAGCAGTAAATATGATTACATCAAAAATAAATAATTTTAATATGTATCCCATTAATGTAGAAAATTTAATATATAAATATCAACATTAATTTTAACTTAATTGGCAACCTTGGTGCTTGGTGTCAAAAATGTAATATGGTAGAAGAGTTTCTCTAGTTGAAAATGTTAAAATTTGACGTCTACATTAAAAATGTGAATAAGTCTTGAACGTTTTAAAATAAATTGTTGTGTTAGTTGTTTACTAAATTATGATGTATTTGTTTTTTTGTTCAGTGCGAAATTTAAATGTTTTTTATTATGTACTTGTGTGCAAGAACTAGTACTCTAGTAGGTTATTGCTTTGGGTAATTACGTATTTCTTCGTGGCACAACTTATGTTGAGTCAAGAATTTGAGGTAATATTGACGCTGGGGTGACACAGATGGATTTTAAATAGATGTCGGTATGAGTGTCACTTCCTAATAAAACATACTTCGGCAATGAGATAATTAGTTTTAACGATGTTGTGCGTTAATATGTCAAAAGTTCGTACCATTATTTTAATGCTTTTTATTGTTGTCATATGGAAAACAATTTATTACTTTTCGGAATCTAAGAACTTCCGGGTTAGTATTTTTATATTTAATTAATTTTGCTTAACTGTACATACAATCCAAGCCCTTTCTGATGCATTTTCATTTTGGCAATCACCAACATTACTCACTTCATTTAAAATTTAGACAAACCGCAATGGAAGTTTTAAATGAATAACTTTTGCTTTTTTATTCTTTCAGTTTTTTCCTTTTAATGGTTAACTTGCTATTCATTTTAAATAAGATGTCATATCTTCATCATGCTATTCAAAAAATATCTACAACAAATTTGTGCTGCCCAGCTATTTTTCAAGTCGATAAAGAAGTTGGATATTCCACCAACATATCGATAAATATAAAAATTCATCAAAATACTAATGTTATTATTAAAAAAACAAACATTCACTGGTGCCTTAATAAACACCTATGTAGGAATTTATGTTTAACAAATAAATGATTTGTTTTAAAACTATTTAACTTGAACTTATTATTAAGAATACTAATAAATACACAATCAAATAAATGAAAGTGATAAAGTTAAATCTGCATATGGTTTCATATACATATGTAATAGAAATACTTTTTTTTTAAATGTCGACAAAAAAATATTGAAATGTTATAAATTAAGTCAATATTTAGAGTCGTTGAGTTTTTTGGGGCCCAATAACTGCAGAAAGTAGCGATAAATTATGGTCTTACGAGCGAGCGACGACTAACATTCAACCTTAATTTATATATAATAAGTTGTTTTTTTTTTTTATTTAAGCCTGGAGAAACACAATACAACCTCGGTAAAAATGAGACAAGTAAACCAGTGTTAATTTCAGTTTATTACGAAGCATTATGCTCGGACTCACGAAATTTTATTCTCAAACAACTTGTACCTACGTATGAGAAACTTTCTAGTGTGATAACACTAGATTTGATTCCATACGGGAAAGCTACAGTAAGATGAAATGCTCTTGGCATAGCTTATTTTATACACTAGTTCTATTTTTCAGACATACGAAAAGGACGACAGTTATATTTTTGAGTGTCAACATTCGCACATTGAATGCGAAGCGAATAAAATCCATGCATGTGTTCTAGATCAGTCGTTTACTATCCAAGTTAGTTTGGCTTACATCGCTTGTATGATCAAGGATAACATCATGCCACACGATGTTGGACAAAAAGTAAGCAAAAATTAACACTTAACTATCGAAAAATTATAGTATGATTATGTAAATCTTGCAACGATTAGCGCGTGCATGTTAGCAAGTCTAAATGACTTAGCATTAGACTAATAATTACACTGATTATTACTTAGTCAAGACGAGGCATTATAGTGAAGATGAATATGTGGTTTAATTTAATAAAATATACGTATATAATTTAGTAAAGTGTATCGATTGTTATATAAAATAACTTATGCGTTGCATATTTTAAAATTTTAGTGTGCTAATGAAATCGGTGTAGACTACAATCTTATACGGGAGTGTGCAAATGGAGCGCAAGGATCAAGACTTTTAAAAGAATATGGTGATAGAACTCATATGGTCAGCCCAAAGATTACTTTCATACCTACAATACAGTTAAATAAGTCATCGAAAGTGCCTCTAGTTCTTCTTTTAAAAGATCTTTTTAAAGAAGTATGTAATTTAATCATTCAAAGTCAAAAACCAAAACAATGTTTATGATAGCCAAATAATTTTTAAACACACTTAAGGTATATTACTTTGAGTTATCCAAGTTTCTGTCGTGCAATTATTAACTATTGAGTGAATTTTTGTCAAAGTAATATTGGTAATTTTATATATATATATATATATATATATATAACATTACATAGTTTTCCACCAAATAGCGGTGGTCTCATTATAATTTTGATTGTTGTTTTTAAATGAAAATGATGATTTGTGAGTTTTTATTATTTAGCTAAATATTTTAATAAATTTGCGTGGGCGTTTTTGTCCATACTTATTCGAAAATATCACGCAAACTTGACAACCGACTATATTTTTATCAAATTAAAATATCATTTACATGTATACTATGGATCATGTACATAAGACTTGCTATTTACTTATTTCTAACAACTGTGCTCAACTGAATACAAAACTATGAAGAAAACAAAACAAACAAAAAACCATTGTAATAAAAAATGATTATATAAAACACTTCTTTCATTAAAGCCAATAATAAATTGAAGTTTGAATCAATATTCATGTTGAAGTAGCAGCAGTATAGTATAAACGTTTAAACAGGATGTATATTTATTGCTCCAGTTGCAGAAATATATGTGCAATCGAAGTACGAAAAAAAAACAATTTTACTACAATAAGACCAAAAAGAAATGATTAAAAAGCAACTATCTTTCCAGATATTCTTAGATGTATATTTATAGTATAAAAATCATCCTGAACTACTTGTATTATTTTAGCACGCCAGCAAGACTATCTCAATTAAAAACGTGTTTGAAGTAGTAAAATTTACAAAAAAAAAAAGGATTTTTTAAGTAATATATAATATTCATTGTTGTGGTTACTGATTAATTAACAATTTGCGTGCCCACTGAAGAGTTTTTTTTTGTTAAAATGTTATATTATACATTTGTTTAAAATTCGTACTTATTACATAAGTGTGCAAACTTAAAAATATGTAGGAGGAATTTGTGAAATTTTATATGATACAGAGCGTACATGTGCAACATTCAAGATGCGAACTTTCGAGCTTTTTCAACAGTGAACTAAACGTTATAAGAGAACGATTTGTGTAAAGTGCAGCCAGTGATATATTCAAAGTATTATTTATATAAATATTCTGTTTGTTATTTAATTTATTTGAAAACTAAAAATATTTCTGGCCACAATAATTACGTAAGTTATAACAAATATTTTATTTTGTTGCATTTTTCAAAAAAAAATGTATTTTAATATCCTTAGCTAAACAGAATAAACTTACTACGTATAAGAAAGTCCAATGCGGCCCACTGTAGATATTTTTTGTAATAATATAAACATTCGTTTAACACTGTATATATTTGTTTTTTACTTGATAATACGAATACAGAAAATATTTTTTAATCGAAATATTGAATTTTAATAGCAATGTCTCATATATGTAATAGAAGTTAAGTTTTGTAAACATTTGTTTTGATAATTTTATACTTCTTTATTTATTTGTTATTGATGTAGTTATTTAATAAAGTCACCGGTAGATTTTATACCGCTTCAAGCAAAATATTTTCAGCGCCAATATGAGTTGACTCTGAATGTTATAGGGAGAACAAAAAAAAAACTAGTTTCCCATAGTAATATATTCAGTGAAAAATTTCAAAATTATATCGACATCATTTATATTCTTAAGGTTGTATTATAAGTTATATGGGCATAATGTAATTGGGATTGCTATATTTCAGTTGTTGATTTTCGAAATTTTACATTATTTATTGATTTACGTTTAGCAATTGTGTACCTATTCTTTATTATTTAAAATATACGGCTGTTTTTTGTAACATTAAAAGTTTATTCCAAAATATCACCTACAATTATACAATTACTGTCAAAGAAGATATTTTGAATGTGATGTACAGAAAGAAAGTTATTAATACTCAATTATTATTGCTAATGACTAAAACAACAGATCGATGACCATTTGCAGCGACTAAGCGAAAAAATCATTAAGTATAACTACGTAAAAAACATCACATGTTTAAACACAAAAGTTCTCGGAAGATTTCTGATTACTAAGTCATAACTAGGTTTTCTACGGAATCAACCTTTTATGTGAAACTAATCCAGTGCTTTTGAAATATTTATTTATTAAAAATATTTCAAATTAGGAATATAAAATATAGTTATGACGATACAAACATTCTTCAACTTGTATACCCACTATTGCTTAACTTAATTCAATTAATTTGTGTTTAGTATTTTATATTATTTCAAAGATCCTATACTTTTCATATCTTAGCATCCCCATTCGTACGTCGCTGATAAGAAAGTATATTTCAAGTTGTTGCGGCACTGTTTCAAAGCCGAGTTAAGAATTTGGAATTATAATTAGAAAAACAAAAATATAAAATTGTTTTGTATAAAAAGAAATTCATTCAAGTAATTTATAATTCATCTTTATCATCTAAGTTCACATCATTCAAGTCAATATCTTCTTCTTCCGGAAGTTGTCCATCTTTACCGTCCCACGGCTCAGTCCTGGCAATTTTTGGTATTTGTGCGCCTTTGACGGGTGCAGTATTACCTCTGCCATATGATAGATCTCTGCAAAGGTTAAACGTATTTTAATTGATTCGCAAGTTTGTCTCTAATGAGTTGACTCTGAATAACCATTTGTTAAATCGATTCATGCCAATATTAATGTAATTAAGAAGATGTTTGTTTCGTTCTGTATTATCAAAGAAGAAGTCGTTTTTAAAGTTGATAATGCGTACCTGAGAAATTCATTAATACCATCCTTGGAGAATGATCCTCTGAATAACGAATACTTCATTTTTTTAATATTAACAACAGCCATAGTTGGGTATCCAAAACCTCCAATATCGAGGGCCTGTTCTAAATCAATTTGTGCACCAGCTTCAGACCATGCCCAACTACAATATTTAAATTAATATTAATAATGAATCAAATTTATAGTATGTATACGTGGAACATTTTTAAAAATGTGAATATCTAATGGCACCGCCTTTTTGGCTTATGTTAATATTATAGAACCATACCCCCACATTTTCTTCTTGTATTTTTCTCCCATTACTTTCAAATCTGAAAGATATTTGTTGCGGCATTCTGATTGACAATCTAAAATGTGAGGTAACACAGACACAACACAAAGTGGTTTTTGGTTACATGCACCATTGAATGTCTTTTCATCGATTATCTAAAATAAAAATAAAACGAACATGCTGTTAGTGGTTTAAAATAAAAAAATGTCGCGTAATACATACCTCAATAATATCTGGAACTGCAATATTTTCTGCTAATTGATCTAAGGCCCAGGCAACTATTTCGCTACCAGTCCGACCTTCTTTATAATCAGAAACAGACATATGATTCTTTTTCCCAGAAGAGAAAACTTTAATGGTTGGATACCCTTTGATTCCATATTGGTTTGCCTTAACAGTATGAATTGTTGCATCCAAAGCACCAACTTTGACCTGAACAATTCGTAATGAAATATTTCAGAGTACAGTAGAACAACATTTGGAATGGCAAGAAACATCATTAAGAGATTGCAAAGATGTGAATGGATGTAAAGGGGTTTCTGCCAGAGATAATAAACTTAGTGTTGAAATAATTACCTTTCCTTTTAGTTCAGTCGCAGCATCAGCCCAATGTGGTGCTAAATTTTTGCAATGTCCACACCAAGGTGCGAAAAACTCAACGAGCCACATGTCGTCTGAGTCCATGACAAGTTTATCGAAATTGCTATCAGTGAGTTCGATAACATCATCGGTGCTACCCTATAGAGATATACAAGATACAAATTAGAAATACTCAAATCGAGTTTTGTTTATAACTCTCTAGCTGATATACTAATAAATAATGTGTACTAAAATTTATTCTTTGCTATTGTAAAAACTATCCAAATCCAATTGATTATCCCTTTTATTTCTTACTTTGGATCCTCCCGATCCTGAAGTCTTCTTTCCGAGCTGTACATTAATTTTATTTCGAATTGCAGATAATCCCGCTTCTATGAATGCATCAACAGTACGTCCTCCGTTGTAATCTTCTGGCTTTTGTTTGTTAACTCCGAATATTTTGATGGTTGGAAAACCACTTACTGCAAACTTTTCTCCGAGACTTTTATGTTCATCAGCGTTGACCGAGCCTACTTTGACAACACCCTGTAAATAGTTTTGTTACAATGTTGTTATAGGAATTTAATTTCATCAAACATACATGAAGGGCTTTAGCAGCTTTTGTATATTCTGGAACTAGTTGTTTGCAGTGGCCACACCAAGGCGCATAAAACTCAACAATCCATATTTCGTTACTATTAATTACTTTATTATTAAAATTATCCGGTGTCAATTCAATAACGTTAGATTCTGACGAGTATAATGCCGACCCGCTCGAGCATAATATTGTCAATACTATAAACAGAAAAATACTATTATTATGAAAAGAATAACGATTTCATTTAATACTTACAAAGAAATTGTAACATCTTTGCTTAAGTGTAGATTTTCTATGTAATAAATTAGATAAACTTTGGTTAACAAACTGAACTATCAACTAGATATAAAAATATGAAACTACGTCTGTAAACGTCCAACAAGATCGTGGAGTGTTTCTATTGGTGCTTTTTAGATAAACGTAGGTAGCACACTTCAAGGATCAACAAAAAGGGTCACGCGACGCCCCTTATAATACGGAATCTTCTTTGCCTTTTATTTAGCCCCCGGAATCGGAAGTAAGCCTTTTTTCTGTTCAAAACGGGCTCAAAATATGATTGCGTTGCTCACCTGTTTTCCCCAGAGAAATGTCCTAAGTTAATCTTATGGCAAAATGCGATTTTTATTTAAAATGCAAAATAAACTCACTTAAAAAAAATTAGATGATATGCAAAATTTCAAATAGCATAGCTTTCTTTGAATACAATATAAATATCTGTTGTTACCGGTAATTTTTCAAATTACTGGAACTTATACAGCCATATGTTACAATTTATTTGAGTAAAACACATATAAGGTTTTAGTAAAAAATCATTGAAAATTTAATGCTATATTATAAATGTTTTATATAAACATCGTTTATAAAACAAACTGATACATTAAAACATACATGTAATTAACACTAACGTTGAAATCAGTTACGTGAAAAGGCACTACAAACATGTAAACGTGTAAAAAGGTACATAAAATTTACAATAATATAGGTATATTTTTGGCATTATACTAAAAGGGCATATCAACAATATATTAAGTTCTCAGACAAATTAAGAATATATATATATATCACTAATTACTCAAATACATTTAGGTATTGGTGGTATTTTATTTATTTTAATGTAAATTAGCTGCCCTTTGGCACAGGTAATAGTGGGATTATGTAGGTTCAATTAATATTTAAATTAACACTAACTTAATTTAAGAATTAAACTTAAATTAAAATACGATATGAGATGTTTAGAACTATATATGCGCAATTTAAAAGGATGCATCGACAACTTATAAAATAAGTGTCATGTAAAAGGGTAAAAAAGAAAAAAATGTATTGTTTCATTTTTCGAAGTGTAAAACGATAGCTCCTTTCAATTTGTTAATGTTATTCATTTAGTTTAATGCTACTTCGAGTCTGCACAAACCCTGCACCATACATACTAACATTAAGATTGCACATTTTAGGAAGATGACGGACTTAGTTCAAATTTAATGCTGTGAACGTTGTTAAAGAAACTTAAAAAAATGTCTTTTAACAGGCCAAGTCGAAAGTATTTTCTAAAAATTAACGTATTTCATTAAATTGCAAAGCCTGCCATTTTCTTTGTAATTAATTAGTTGATATGTCTTTATAGTATGATGCTTTCGATATATATATAAATATAAACACATATTTATATAATCATGTATACGATATATAATGTGAAGTATATTAACAATTATTCAAGGCACCAAGTATTGGATGGATTATGTTAGTTACATTTCTGAGCACGAACGGAACATATACCTATAAGTATATGAATAATATAGATATACAGAGTTCATCAATTATATAGCCAAATTTTGGTAATAGTGCTGCATATTAAAAAAAAAACATAACATAAATCTATCACAAAAATCGGATTTATATTTTGAACGTATTGTACATGGAAATTTATTTATTTTCAAGTGTTTCTAAATTTAGTCAGAGTAATCCGAGTTGCCGGACAATATAACAAATTAAATTTTGAGGTGTACCATAATAGAATAACGTACAATTCGAACTGAAACGAGATCCCGATTCACTCCCAGCTATATATATATATATATATATATATATATATATATATATATATATATATATATATATATATATAAATATATGTATATATATATATATATATATATATATATATAATATATATATATATATATATATATATATATATTTTTTATTTATCATAATTTTTCTCGAATTATGTTTAACAACGAATTTTTTAGCTATGTATCCTATTATATTACACCCTTAAACTATATTTAAACTTATGTAGAAAATTTCCCCAAAATTTGGTTACACATTTAATGAAGATTTTATATATATATATAATATATATATATATATATATATATATATAAATAAAAGGAATTTTAATCATGAAATCACTTATTTTGTAAATAATTCCAAATTTTAAACAGTATAGTGACAATGGTAGTTTCTGTCATTACAAAGAAGATATGTTTTAATAGTTTCCAAAATTGCAAGCAGTTGATTTATTTCTTTGTATTTCTGTGAAACCCATGCCATAGATAATATTTCCGCCTGACGGTTTTAATGCGTTTATCTTCGTGCATGACAAGGACGTCTTATAATTAAAAGAAAAACCTGTGCTTGATTAAGTCAGACGTAATAATTCAAATAAAATTTAATAATTCTCACGGAATAAATTTAAAAATATTTACAAAAAGTACTAAAACTAAGAAGATACGCATTGAAACCGTCTGTTGTAAACATTATTTGTTGCTTCTAAAAAAACCTCCACGTATAATATTTTCGTATTTAATTTTGTTAAGTGCTACAATGAGAAGGAATAAGTACACAGTTTCTTGCATTTGGTGTCAATATATATTTTTAACTGTTTGCATAATGCCCCGTAGTTTTATATATATATATATATATATATATATATATATATATATATATATATATATATATATATATATATATATATATATATATATATAATATATATAATATTCAATATTTACAAATCTTTATAAAATCGATAAAAATACAGAAATACTGAGAATCAATGTTGCACGTACTCAATTAATATTAAAGCTTATACATTCTTATGTTGAATATTACTTTTAAATATACAGTATTAACTCGATTATTCGAACCTCAACATTAGGTCAGAGAAATTTTAATAACAGTCTAAATGTAAATAAAATACAATAAAACAAATGTTAATAAATAAATGTTTCGATAAATAACTATTTTCTTTATGAATGTATAACTATTTTATGTTTATTTATTTATAAATTTTATTATGTTGTTGTTTTTTTTAATAAAACATGTATATAAATTCCATAAACGCAAAATGGCTTTTTTATTTATTTGATTATACGAATTATCGAGTTTCTATTGTACTATTCTTTTAAAGATATCTTCTTCAAATCGAAATTTAATGCAAAAAGACTAATACTTTATCTGTACTATGTAATAATTATACTATGATAATGTAATCCTACAATGAATAGCGTATGTACTCAGTGGAACATGTAAACAAGTCAAAACTGACGCGCTTATTCTACTAATATTAATTATTACTTAGTCAAGACTAAGGATAAGTAAAGATGCTGCAATAATTAATGAAAATTAAATTTCGTTGTTTTAAATTTATTATAAATATTTTCTTCGTGTATTTAAAAAAAACATTAGTAATTAATATATGATATTTCAAATTGTACTGGTACAATATTACATTGCATTACTATGCACAGAAATTGTTTGATAAAAAATATTATCGCTATACTTAAAAGTCAAGAAATAAAATATTTAAAATTGAAATAAAACTGTAACATAATACCTATGTTTAATATAGAAATAAAATAAAAACATATAACATACATTCCTTATAGTTTCAAATCTCTGCGTAATGTGTAAAGTAAAAAGTATTTAACACTAAGAAAACCCTAATTTAATAGGAAAATAATGCATACTTCTTGTTTAACAGAACAAGATCACAATAGTTTCGTTAGAACAGTCTCAATTGCTTTTATATTATTATAAGAGTAAAGAGAAAGGTGCATTTTTAATAATAATAATTGAAAATAAAAAGGTCGGATATTTTGATGGCATTTATACATACCTACTTATATAAAAATCTATGTAAAGTCGTACATATACATATGTATTTAGTGTGTAAAGTGATTTCGTAGTATCTTGCAATTTTGAAATACTATTAAAAACTGTGAACATATTCTTGTCTTACCTTTTCAAAATATTTTCAAACCGGCTATCCTCCTGTTTATTAAATATAATAAAAAAGCCTAATAAAATAGCAAAACAGCACAGCTATTTGGTACAAAATAGCAGTGAGTGCATAGATATCATTCCTTAATTGCACACGGTAAAAGTATCATTCGGATGTATACCTAAAATGTACAATTTTGAAATACTAACAAGATTTAAAAGTTATCATAATAATACATTTTTATATAACAAACATAATTTATATGAATATAACTTAACTAAACGATATTGTTTTACGATAAAAAATATATGATTTTTTTTGTAATATCCACCAAAAATAGTAAAAGGTATTATTTACATATAATAATAAAGATACACTTCCGTATATGTTCTAAAATGAATTAATGAATATGAATGAATAAGCGCATGATTTGGCCTTGACGTACACCAACTAAGAGTTAGATATTTTTCATGTCTTAGCAGACATTGGACGGTATTTCGATATAAAATATTATTTATATAAGACGATTATTTTACATATTGTCTTAAATTATTGCTTCAATTATTTAATTAATTATTGGTTATTGTTTCTCGTGAAACAAACCTATAATAATATAAGCAAAAATTGCGTGTGTTTTTATACAGTGTGAACACAAAATTAAGAAATTATATTATTATATTGACAAAGAAGTTGTGCGTAGAATTGAAGCTGTTTTCTACAAATGGTAAAAAGAAAAGTAGCTTCTTCTTCGAAAACCTGCTACTCAATTCACATTTTGAGATTAAGTAAATGATGTATTCGTTTCTGATAAAATGTAAATACTTTGGGATTTCGCAGTTTTCATGTAGATTTTGTTCATAATTTCTTATCGTATAAAATAATTATGTTAACACTATAAAAATATATCATTTACGTATTATTACGCAGGCACGATTCTCGTATGAAAATTGTAAAATTTGTCTGGCTGATAGATAACAGTAACAAGCTTGAAGAAAAACTTCTTCACTGTAACAATTCGTTTTTCGCCACTATTCTATTATATTCCTCATTTTATTTGATTTATAAGATTGGCTCTACGCGAACGAACATAAAAAAGTTGCATGGTATTCGAAAATGTGGATATATAGTAAAACAGCAGCGAATTTCTTAAACATCTCTTAAAACCGAAATAAGGTATTCACATTTTTTATTGCGCATTTGCCAAACAAAAAATTATTGCAAATTGGGTAAATAGTTACCATTTGATTAAAAAAAAAAAAAAGTTTGTTTTACGTCAAATGTATAAAAGAATAGTTCAATTTAAGGCAATATTGGCTGCACCATTGTTCTTCTTATTATTAGTATTATTGTTGTTTTAAGATACGAAAGAAGGTATCACATCAAATAATCTTAGCAAGTTCTCAGTATAGACTATACTTTGTTTTTCATTGAACTCAATTTAAAAAAAAACTCATTTTTAGATCAGAATAAATGTTTGTTTCTAAATCTTTTGCACGAAGAACATAAATGTTTAACCTGAAATATAGGCGCTTTTATAGCCATGTGAGCACGTTATCTGATTTTGTGGTATTGGGATTAATTAAAGACTGTACGTCATCCAATATGACATTGGGGAACTCCTCATCCAGCTGTAATTTAGCGAATTGTCAAAAATGCTCCATACGGTGGTCCATATTCAGATCACATACCTGCAAAGATGGAACTAGGTCGTCTGTGGAATCTATATTATCATTAATTGACGATATATCGGGTGTTTCCATACTTGTACTAATTCCACCTTCTGAAATCAGTAATAAGAACAATAAAAGCTAGATGAATTACTAGGAATGATGAGAAAAGCAAAGAGTACTACTAGTTTATGTCTTTACTTTAGGAATAATCATTTAAACCTTAAACGCCTTTAAAACGGAATTTATTTATGATAATTAATCAGATAAAAATAAGAAATCCTATATTTCGGCTGCATATTATAGTTTGCCATTTAACTAGATTAAAAAAACATGTGTTTGTGATGCTAATCAGTGGTTTAAAAACAATGGACATGAGTCAAGCTTTTGCTATGGTGAAAATACCATATACATCACAATATTATACTAATATACATTTTATAAATATCACTTATTTACTTTAAAACGTCAAGGATTAATTATTATTCACCTTTGAAATTGATTACTCATAATCATATCACAGGGATTCAGTAAGGCTTTAAAAAAGTTATAGCGTTGCCAAGTCTACGATCGGAATAAAGGCTTAATAAAATAAACATTGACTTCGGAGAACTATTCTCATCAGAAATCATTCATTGGAGATACTGTTATTTTATTATTGTGAACAGGTAATACTATTTTTTTTTTTTTACTTTAAAATTAATTAACTAGGAAGCACCGATTCAACTACTTTAAGAAAATAAGTATACAGTAATAGTTCTAGAATTATATAAAACTTCAGTAAAAATATTTATTCAGAGACGTTTCTCATGCCCAATGTTTATTGCAATGAAAATAAAATTAAGTTGCACTACTGCCGTTATAGACTGACAATGTTTATAAAAACGTAATATCACATTTTTCGTCGCAGTTAAATGAATAAAAAATGTAATAATACAAAAAATATATATATATATATCTATATATATATATATATATATATATATATATATATATATATATATATATATATATATATATATATATTATAATATCTATATATATATATATATATATATATATATATATATATATATATATATACATATATATATATATATATATATATATATATATATATATATATATATATATATATATATATATATATATATATATCTATATATATATATATATATATATATATATATATATATATATATATATATATATATATATATATATATATATATCTATATATATATATATATATATATATATATATATATATATATATATATATATATATATATATATATATATATAATATATATATATATATATATATATATATATATATATATATATATATATATATATATATATATATATATATATATATATATATATATATATATATATATATATATATATATATATATATATCTATATATATATATATATATATATATATATATTATATATATATATATATATATATATATATATATATATATATATATATATATATATATATATATATATATATATATATATATATATCTATATATATATATATATATATATATATATATATATATATATATATATATATATATATATATATATATATATATATCTATATATATATATATATATATATATATATATATATATATATAGTAGTAATAATTTTTCAAAGAAAGGCTACATAGGAAAGAAACTTGTGTAGTATTAATTTGCAAAAAAAAACGGAAAAGTTCAATTAGAATAGTTGATTTGTTATCCCATATGTAAACCATAGAAACAGATGTTGCGGAACCGTTTACGAAATCCAATGATTTATGATATATTATTACAAAAAAATACGTGATTAGCACAAGTTGTTTACAGTATCCTATGAGAACGAGGACTTGATTCAGGAACATTATTAGACTTTGAAATAATAACAATTTTCAAAATTGCATCCAGACACTGTCTACTAAATATGTGGTATACAGCTACACGCACAACTTACTACGATTTAGTACTAGCTCTGCCATCTATCTATACTTAGTTAATTACTAAAAATGATAGTTGTTTTTACTCTATTATTAGATTTATAATTTTAATCAGTTATTTACATTCTTAGTTATTTATAACTAAATAAAATTATGAAAAATTGTCATTTCTTATTAATTTTTATAGTAACTAGTACGAATGATTATTTCATCTGTCCAAAGCAGTTTTTTTTAAGGCTTATAAGACCACGTCTATACTGACCGGTGGCATTTCACTGTATTCTTCTATGTTAGTTATTTTAAACGGCCGTGGCCAAACGTCGTACATTTTCTATGTACGGTCTAAGGATCGTTCTGAAGTGTCCTAACTATGAATTATCCTCAGTGTCGCAATGAGGGACGGGACCTTTTGCCATCTTAGTGTGCGCAACGTTAAATTTCTGAATATTACAGCTGAATTATGTTAAGATTTGCTATTGAAAAATAGTGAACGCTGATTTAATTGCTTTAGTTTTGTCCAACGCTGTATATTGCTGACATCTGAGGTCGTTTTTATTACGAATTATGTTAAGTAAAATAACAGAACTCGCTCTTCACGTGATATATGTACATATGTATATAAATATGTTTGATATGTTACGACCTGCGTTAGATTAAGAAACATATTCTCTATCTGCGCCAGTCCCTTATAAATATGTATCATATAACTTCTTTTTTATTTCCCAAATAACGATACTTTACTTTAATTTAAAACACATATTGAATGAGCAGAAAAGTATTTTAGCGATATTTAAAAAATATATAATAAAATGGGTGTATTTTGGATTTGTTCTCAAGTTCTCATCTTTTTTGAAAAGGTTCAACGACTTGGTAATACCGGTAGTTTTTAATAATAATAAATATTTGGTTAAAATATAAAACAACGGATTTCTTTGACTAATATATGTACAAGCATAGAGGTTCTTGAAAAAAAAATTGTTTGAGTGTAAAATCTCACCACTGGCACAATCCATATTGTCTATGACGTTGTCAATATTCGCCAAAAAGTCTTCAGGTGTGTGAGGCATAGAGTATGTTGTGCCCATACCTAAACCACTGTCAGCGGATTCTTGCCGTGAATGATCTGCTAACCCCGATAAAAATGGATCTATAGGAAGATCTGTACTGCTCGCCCGTAACATTAATTCCTGCTACATTCATAACACAAAAATACGATGTTGCACAATGACGATACATTCAATTTATTTAAACAATGTATCGCATACCTGTCTTCGGATTTCCTGCTGCCTTTGTTTCAGTCGGTCCCGTTCCATTTGTAACGATTGAAGGCGAATTTTCTGTTGCGTTGCTTGAATTGCTGCTTGAGCTTGAGCCTGCGATGGCAAGGGGTTCAGCCAATTGGCTTGTGGAAGTAGCGAACCGGCGCCTGGAGATCTTTGTAGGTGGGCAGCTAAAATTAAAATAAACTAATTATAGTATTTGCTAACAGAGAATTCATCACAAAAATAGTTAGAAAATGTTATATGGCAAGTAAAACTAATTTTATTGGACATTGGGAAAAAAAAATAGTCATGCACCTATTGAATTACGCGTATTGAAAAAATTCGCATAACTATAACAATTTTATATATAAAAAAAATAGAAATTAAACAAAGAATTAAATTAACAAACTACATTTACGTTCTGAGATAAAAAGTAACATAAAATACATTTATTCTGGCGTTTACTTGTAGTAGTAACAATTGTCAAAATATTATCGCTTAATGCATTTCTTGGCTTACGACGGTAAACATGTATTATACTATAAAATAATTTATTGTTTCTCGCGTGAACAAATTTACGTCGATATGTAAAATGTAATGTAAAACCACTGTTAAAATGGAAACGAAAATGCTTCCACATTTACTTTAAAAGGATTTAAATATTATATATATATATATATATATATATATATATATATTATATATATATATATATATATATATATATATATATATATATATATATATATATATATATACGAGGGTGGTCTGAAAAGTTTCCGACCTAACAAAGATACAAGACATTTTTTCAGAATTTTTATTTTTCAACATAGTCTCCTTGTAACTCTACACATTTCTCGGCGTTTTTTCTCTGCAAAATAATTGTTCACGAAGGTGATTGCCTCTTCATTTGACGAAAATCTCTGTCCTCCGAGCGCAATTTTTAGATGAGGGAACAAAAAGAAGTCGCTTGGGGCTAGATCTGGTGAGTAAAGCGGATGGTCAAGCAGTTCAAACCGTAATTCGTGGATTTTCGCCATGGCAACCGCTGAGATGTGAGACACGTTTTTGGTCTAACGTGAGCAAACGCGGCACCCAACGCGCGGGCAGCTTTCTCATGTCTAAATGTTGATTTAATATGTGACAAACACGTTCTTTTGACATGTTTATAACCTCTGCTATCTCTCTCACTTTAATTCGGCGGTCGTCTAGCACCATCTCGTCGGTAGTTGCAGTTTTTGGACGTCCCGAACGTTCATCGTCTCCCAAGCTCTTACTGCCACGTTTAAATTCAGCTGCCCAAAATTTCACTGTGGTAAATGATGGTGCAGAGTCCAACTCATCTTTGATTTGCGTAGGCGTATTGCCTTTCAAAAACAAATATTTAATGACAGCTCGATACTCGATTTTGTCCATTTTCATAAAAACACTCACATCAACTCACTCAAACGACTGTTACATAACAACTGCGCGTCCAAAATGGCTGAAACTTTGGTGAGTAACTGTCAACAGATGAACAACGAAATTCCCTAGCTTTTATTTACGAGTGCTGCTATCTTCATGTTGAGGTCGGAAACTTTTCAGACCACCCTCGTATATATATATATATATATATATATATATATATATATATATATATATATATATATTTAAATCCTTTTAAGTAATGTGGAAGCATTTTCGTTTCCATATATATATATTATTATTATATATATATATATATATATATATATATATATATATATATATATATATATATATATATATATATATATATATATATATATTTAAAAACATTTTCTTTTAGTTCATGGTACTGAAGTACATTTCGCCGGAATAGACATTTTTTCCATCATGTCCAAATACTTTTGCTGTTATTTATGCTAAACAAACCGATAACAGCAGGAGTAAGCAGTCTGATAAAATATCAGACAATTGGTCAGCACTTCCTGCTCCTACAACTTAGTTAGTGCAGAGAACAACTGAACTAAGCAGTCTGTAGCAAACTGCACTGAACCAACGAGCCGTTTCATTTTAATTACACTAGAACCAAACGAACGGAATATTTCCTGCAGTCGTTGATCTGAACAACTAGTGCAGGACAAACGAACAAAGCTTAAATTTACCAAAACCCATCGGTGAACATTTACCTAATCTTAACAAATATATCTACATTTACTGATTAAAGCACATACATTCCTATTTACTATCACACAAAATATTGTTAGGTTTTTTTTTTGCGTGCATCGTATAAATGGATTTGTCGAAACTTATTACTTATATAGTAATATTTTATGAATGATGAGGAAATTATGAATATAAAAAGCATCATAGAAGTATTATCTAATAATTTTTAAATTTAGCACAATCTTATTTAATTAAAAATATATATTAGAAAATTTTTCCGAAAAATTAACTTCCGTTCTTAGTACATCTCTAAAAAAAGGAAATTGAAATTTTGCTTTCTTAACTACATCCAATACAAGCTGGTGAGTGATAGTGCTCCCCACATGACCGGAAATCTATTGGGCATTCACCTAAAGCGTCATATCCGGTTAAAATATAAACGTTTATTTTGCTTCCAGGAGAAGTAATCTGTAAACTATTTTAGGGTTCTAGCACACATGTTTGTTGTCAATTTAGGGCATTTCGAAACTAAAATAAAAAGACTAGACTGAGTTTAATAAATATTAAACTATTTATAGAAAGTGAACACCACCGAACTCTTAAAGTTAAAACAAAAAAAAACTCACGTATTCTAGGGTCAAACCATGATGTGGTTCTTGTTTGGTGGTTAATAAAATATACTTCTCCTTCGTGAGTAGCTGCTTGTTCCCAGCCATCGGGTAACGGTCCAAGAGCTGCGTCTGGTGGGGTTTTATTTGTTGGTCCTGGAAAAAATTATATGCGAATAATATCCACTTTTGCACTGGGATGTTAAAGATTTACAGATATTTATTTTTCGGAAAATTTTCGAATTATTATTAATAAATAAAGATTACACATTTTTGTTCAAATTATACCAGCCTTAGGTGTAACCACTGCCACTACAGTGATTTCCTATAAAGTAACTGGAATATTGGAGGTCTTCCATGACCCCCCGTTAAATATTATGTTAAAAGAGCGTTAATACATGTTTGTTTATAAAATTTACAAATATAATATACTGTGATGCTTGCTTCGGGGTGATAAACAACCTTTCGACCGAACGCTTATGCACGACAGAAGAAGTGAAGAAAACTATCTTCAGAGGTACAAGAAAGTATAACTACGTACAAGAATAAAATAATGTTTTATTTCTAAAACGTTACAAAAATAGATATTTAAATATACGAATGAAATGTAACAAATGAATTTGTTATGATGTGTAACCACTGATAACATGCTGAAGAGCATATCTTCTTAGGTTTTACCTTAGCCACAGATATTACGGACAACAGATAGACACAATTGCCAACCAAAGCCAATACCCTATTCCTAGTGTGTCACGGACGCGGTTACCACTGCCAACCGCATGTAGTTGAGCGTTTTCGGACGAACTGACAACAACACAATTGCTTGAGGAAGCCAATAATCTATGCGGACTAACGACACAACTGCCAGCCAATACTTTATAACTCGCCACGGACAATAATTGAAAAGTTCACACGACAACGCTACTGCCGTCTGATCGGTTTAATCCACTCTTCCCAGGAGACAACTATGATTCGAATTTTCGAATATCGTTCAAACATTGCTTGCAAGCTTATATACTCGTTGGGGGGGGGGGGGGGATATCAAGTGGGGCGCGATCGGTTCCCGTTTACTACTAATTGATCAAATTGTAGTTTTCTGATGCATGGCTAGATGTTAAAAGCAATAAACAATCTTTTTTTGTAACTGAAAAAAATATCTGCACTGGACTTTCTTATACGTAGTAGATACATTTGTTAAGATAGGAAACATACTAAAATGGTATACAAATTGCAAGGAAATATATTAGTAAGTACTAAGAGCGGAAATGTGTTAATTTTCATTTTCGCACTGCGTATTTCGTTATTGATTATATTTTCAAATTAGATTCTAAAGCTCTAAAAGTTGTTTTGCCCAATCATTTTTGTTTCGTATTAGTGATCAGTTTATACGTAGTTGGAATATTGTTTAAAATGACATACCCGTTACGGCGGCGACTGTGACTGGAGGTTGTGCTTGTTGCTGTGCTACAGTTTGTTGGTGCTGCTGGCTTACTTGTGATGCTAGAGTTTTTCTGGGGTCTTCCCACGTTGTAGTTCGTGTTATGTGACTGTAACATTTCAGGAAAAAAAATCTATGTTATTATTTACATTTCATAATATTTTAATAAGTTTTAAGAGTAGGTATAACATGCTTTTAGAAATACAGTATCGGTTATTTTACAATGTTCACTATAGTGGAATTGAAAAATAAATCCACAATTTCGATATTAGGAATATTTCTTATTTCGGTGATTTACTTAATTAAGCGGTGAATCCAATATTATTAATCGTTTGAATGTTGTGTTATTTTCTATTTAATACACGGAATTTTGTTTTATGTACAGTTGTACACAGGAATGTGTTTCGTAAAACGACGTATGAATGTACTGTTAAGTAGAAACCTAGATTTTTCTTTAATGTTGGACAGAAATAAGATGCGGCGATGGAAATCCACTCACAACAATATAGGAAACACCGAGAAAGATTCAATGATGAAAATATACAGAGTTTCGAAAACAATTTTAATAAATGTTTGTATTTGCAAGATATTAACTTTAATTTCATAGTTTCGCGTTACGTTCTACGTGTTTAAGATATGATAATTTTAAATATGGCAACAGGTATACAGGTGTTATACCAGCCGCGTTACTTTGATAATTAAAATTAAAATTTTAGTATGAAACTGAAAAAATTAAATTATTTCTCACAATGAAAATAATATGTATTAATACTGTACTAAACACCGTTTCATGATGTTTATGCAGCATGGAGTTTTTTGTACAATGTTGCCACAGTTTCACTTACAACTAATTCAGATATTTCTATTATATCTCATGGTTGTACCACATTATGATTGCAGTACAGAACCTTTTCTCTCGGCTATGCGATCTTATCTTATCTTAGGGTTTATACCTGTGCGACAGATAGTTTATTTACAAATTCATACGCAATTTAAAAAATACTTGAAAATAAAATTTGAACGATAAAAATCGAATAACATTTAGCGAAAATATTTAACATATTTAATGGTTTTCAAAGCCATTCAAAATGTTATTTCCGCTAAATATATTCCGATTTTTATGATTCAATTTGTTTTTCATATATTCTTGATTTTGTATCTAAATTTAAAATTAATTTAAAGATTCATTTGTTTAATTCATTATTTAATTTTAATAAATGACTATATATATTTATATATATATTATATATTATATATTATATATATATATATATATATATATTATATATAATATATATATATATATATATATATATATATATATATATATATATATATATATATATATATATATATATATATATATATATATATATATATATATATATATATATATATATATATATATATATATATATATATATATATATATATATATATATATATATATATATAATATATATATATATATATCTATATATATATATATATATATATATATATATATATATATATATATATATATATATATATATATATATATATATATATATATATATATATATATATATATATATCTATATATATATATATATATATATATATATATATATATATATATATCTATATATATATATATATATATATATATGTCCGTCTTTGTTCCACTCACACATCAGACGGGAAAGATGTTTCAACACTGTTCCCCATAAGACGCTATGCTGCATAATCAACAAGAAACGGCCTATAGTTAAGGGTTAAAATGCGATTTAAAACAAAATAATAATTGCTTTACTAACAATAATTGATTACGTTTGCATCGTAAAGCTTAATTCAGAATCACTGTTGATTTCATAATGTTGATCTAAATTTGAAAATTCATTTAAATCTTAGTAAACTCTTGGTTAATGACATCTGTAGGCGGTGATCAAATGATTTGCATCAGCTTATCAAATTCCTGCTGGTGTTACACACTGTTTGTGACTGTTATTGATTCTGGAGGTAAATGTCTCCGCTTAAAGACGATATACGAAACTTTTTTCTAAATATTTTCTTCGATGAATGTAATTATATGGTGGCCGTAGTCTAGTGTTAGTGTAGTTGTATAGTAAGGTATT
>JADQWA010001047.1:142500-176071 GCA_018344505.1 Nebria ingens riversi
AATTTAAAAATATGTTACTAATTTATTTAATATTGTTTACAATTGCTAACAGTTTAATTAATAATACAACCGAATGTATATAAATATATAAATAGGTATATAAAGCTAATATAGGTCATATTTGAATGTACATATATGTATTTCATTATTTGAACAGTTTATATGACTTTCATATAGAAGTTGTTAAAGATACATACATATATGCGTATTTGGAGGTGTTGACTATAAGTTTTTTAATTTCCATATATAAATACATTCCTTAACATAATTTTTATATCAAGGCAATAGGTATGAAATTTTAGTGTAAAAACATAATTGCAATTTTCCGAAAATTGAAAAGCAACCGTTCCAACCATTCACTGCAACATATATATAAATTAATTTTCTAAAAATGGTTGTTAAATTACAAGCATCGTTAAACATTTTTCCAAGAAATCGGAAGTCATGTTGAATTTAAAAATGAATTTATTTCTAAATAAATGACTAAACACACTTTCGTAAAGCTATTTATTAGATATTTTTATTAATAAAGATATTAAAAATACAGTCATTTCATAGGTACAAATTGTTTTCATCAATTATCTAATGATAATGTTTTCCTTAACCTAATTTAATTTAATAACAAACATTTCCACAAAAACTTCAAATCATACCGATTGTTATTCACTCCAATATTTAAATTATAATCTCAGATTATTTCGTTTTTTTTTTTGAAAATAATCTTTAAAAGGAGAATCACAGAACTTGGTCAGCTTTGAAAGAGGATTACAGGTGCTTAAAGCTTGGGATCCGCTTCGTTACTTGAAATTATAAAGAAAATGAAAAAAGTTAAATTTATGCAAAATTATCTTAAAGATAAAATAAAAATAAATAAGTATAATTTAACCCGTTCAAACCCAGCGATTATTCTATTTTTGTTATTTCGATTTGTTCAACTAAAAACGACGAAAGCAGCTTCAAATCAGCACAAAAATAACACATGTACATATGTGAGAGAAAAAGACCATTTCGTCGCAAATTTAAGTAAAAGAAATGCATTTCCTGCTTATAGAAGTATATAACGGTTCACAGAATTGTAATGAACAGAAAAATGGCGACATGTCAAGAAGTGTTTTAGATCGACCATGCCGTAAATAAATCATATCTAGATCCTTCTTAGCTCTAACGAACCATTAGTGATAAAAAAAATATCTTAAATATCCTCAAAAATTAAACAAACTTCTCCTCCACATCGCAATCGACTTCTGACTCCCTTATCAAAGATAATACAGGCGCCAATATATATATATATATATATATATATATATATATATATATATATATATATATATATATATATATATATATATATATATATATATATATATATATATATATATATATATATATATATACATATATACATATATATATATATATATATATATATATATATACATACATATATATATATATATATATATATATATATATATATATATATATATATATATATATATATATATATATATATATATATATATATATATATATATATATACATATATATATATATATATATATATATATATACATATATATATATATATATATATATATATATATATATTTATATACATATATATATATATATATATATATATATACATATATATATATATATATATATATATATATATATATATATATATATAAATATATCTAAGGAAATAAAATATTATCATTCCAGATAATCTTTATGTATATATATATATATATATATCATATTTTAATATAATACTCGTAATGATAAACAATTGAGCACAATAATAATTCACGGAATTGATTGTGAAATATGATGTGTAATATCAACTGAAGTTGATAAAATGCAGATTACTCGAATTTATATTCATTATCTCAATGTATTTTAGAATTATATAATAAATAATGCGAAACTTCATCGATTGTGGGAATATCTTTACAGAAAATGGTAAACATCTATATTGAGTGTAACATTGGGCAGAGATACATCAGTAGAATAACAATAGTATCGCTTAACAGTGGACAAATAATACACAATTTGTTGATATAAATATAACTAAATGTTTAGTAATGGTTTAGTAAGTGTACTACTAGAACCAAAATTGGCCGACAGAGAGTGAAAGTACAATGATGAAAGATCAATCTTCGGTTATTATGTATTTAATCCGATCCCACGCCCGCGAACAGTTCCCGAGTGATTCGAATTCGAAATCCATTCTGCGTATTTGTCTGCGATCGCTTGTTGTTGTAGTTCAGGGTTTACAACGTACCCAGTGACCTCAAACTTCCGGCCTTGTGACATACGAGAGGCCAGTGAAACAAATTAAAATGCATGCCAAGTTTTGCGCTTACAAGCGAACGAGCTACGGCAAATTGACGTTGTGTGAAAAAAGGCACGAATTAGGCAAGTCACAAATGTCATTATGCAACTAAATACAGAAGCCACCAAGTGTAATCGAATGTCTAATACAATACCATGCAATTATCGAATTATATTCGAAAACTTTAATTAATCATGCTGACTAAATTATGCGAATTGAATCCATCAAAGTATATATTTCAATTTTTATATTTTAATATCTTTCCTATCTAAACAAAATATACCTACTACGTATAAAATAAAGTCCAGTGCAAGACACATTAAATATCAATTTAAACATTCATACAAATATTGTGCGTATCGTTTTGATATTTCGATCAACTTAATCGAAATTTCGTATAAATTAATAATTGAAATTTTAAGCTTGTATTTACGCAATATATATATATATATATATATATATATATATATATATATATATATATATATATATTTAAATGATAACCTTAGAAGGTTCAACAGAACAATGTCTATTTGTAATGTTGATGATACAATTTCGCCATCAGGTTTGGCATTTTGATCAATATTATTAATTTGAACTCTTGCTGGTGAAATCGGAAAGACAGTACAATAAAAATAGCTTACACTTTAGAACAATATAAACCTTCAATTGTTCTACATGCAAAACAAGATTTATACAATTATTAAAATGATAAGACAGACAATCGAAGTAACTACAATTATAATCAATAAGAGTCTGTAATAAATTACACATTTTGCATTTTAAAAAATATGTGCTGATCCAAAATCGCATAATTTTTTACACAGAAAATAAAATTAATTGCAAATGTAATTAAGGAAAGACAACCGAGTAATCGTACTTGATAAACCAATGGTTAGCATTACATATTTTTAATTTAAAAATGATGAACACTAGACAGAAAGTGCAAGACAAACAAGCTGACCTTGCACAAGAGAAAATCAGCAATTTATCAAATTGCCACTCAATTAGACAAGAAACTTTTCAAAATAGGTGATTAAAATACGTTATCTATAGCTAAGAGTTGATAACGGTTCAATTCAGCAAATACGTTAGAAATATCATTCCATTCCATGTGTACAGGCTACTCGGAATAGCTTGAAACGCAACCTTCATGTAGCCAGAAGAATAAAGTTAATTACTTTACTGTTTTTAACAAACAATCTAAAACATCATTTGCAAACGGAATTTTGATTTCACAAATTATTTAATTTGAATTACAAGCTTTAAAGTATCAATCGTTCAATTATAATTACGAGTCAAACATTTTATAATAAGTCAATTTTCAGTTGTTAACTGTAGGGCAAACAAGAAAGTCTTTGTTCATATGCTTCATATCCAAACAATACCGGTCACAATAATGTATAACACCGATTTTTTGTTCAGAACGACTGCAACATCAACGGTAAGGTTTTTAAACTAAACACTCTTCTTCATTTTACCAACATTTAAAAGGAAAACCGTAGTAGACACACAAAATAGCAAAATGCAATCAATAGTAAACAAATGTGTGTCCCTCAGACCAAATGGCGATGTGATTCAAATTCTAATTAAAAGCTATTTAAAGAAGTATGGAAATTTCCTTGGAAATTTCTAAAGTTGTTATAAATTTAAACGTAATTTCGCCGTGTGAAACAGCTATATCAGATTTAGCGTAGTTGACAAAGTAATACAAATTCTAATTTTATAAAAGTGCATAGAGAAAAATGGATTCATATTAAATAATTTATTAGATTACAGACTCTATAAAATGATATAGAGGTTATTATCGTTATAACTTGTATTCAAGTTGTAGGGATAGAAGTGAATGGCGAAAGATATGAATGAATGTAAAGGGGTTTCTGTCACCCCATATGATGAAAATAGGCATGATGTTATGTATGTATGTACGTTTTAATCATGCGCTTTGCAACCTATGTAGTAACTGCAATGTTGCTGTCCATATTTTATTCATTTTTACAAAATGTGTTTACTTTATAATTATTATAAAATATTTGTCTCCGTGTGCGAATGAAAATAGGATAATATATAAAAGTTACACTTACTATATAGATTTCATTTACAACTAATTAAAACTCTTATACAGTTATACCTATGTCTGAATAAATTTGTAAATTATAAATTAATAAAAGTTGCTTATGATGCGTTAACTTTCTAAGTAGGTGCTTAGAAAGAATATTATATTTCCTTAGACGGTAGGTATCCTGTGACCTTCAGGTCCGAGAAGGATAATTATAACTCGCTTTGATTTCTCAAAAAACTTTTCTTTTTACATATATATTTAATTAATTACCCATGACACAAACTAAAAACTGTTATGTTATCAGTAAATATGCTAATGATTTATTCTATTCGTAATCAATTCAAAGTCGATCGCACATAAATGTAACTCTGGCATTCACATTACATGATTTTGTTTAAATGCTGCTCTTTCGTTGAAAAAAATATATTATATGACTGATACGTAGTGTTAAATATTGTTTACTGGTACTTGGACGGTAAGACGTTAAAAAAAAAAATAATAATAGAAGTATTGTAGAGTGTTTATTTGAATTTTGATTATGTTGGTAAATAACAGAAGATTGAAAAATGGCAGTTTATTGTCGATGAACAAAGGCCACGCATAGCGTAGCCCAAGGATATATTAGTATAAGAACGTCACGTCGATCATAGCATCACAGAAAGGTGCGTATACGTGGCTCCAGCAACAACTACAGGTACACGCGACACAGGTACCTGTCTGTACAGGTAGGTGAAACCAAACCAAACCAAAGCAACCTTACCTGCTGGTGCTAGTCTGGTTGGTTGGGTTGCTTGGCTGGTCGAATTACGCGCAACGCAACAAGTGCACACCAGCACGCTGCACGACGTGAAATAGATATAAACATAACATAGCAACAGCGTGCTGAACAGAGTTGAGTAGAATGTATATACATATATATGTATACTTATACATATTTATTTACAAACAAAATGGCATTTTTAGATAAGGAATAGTTAGCTATGTAGAATCAACCCCTATGTCATTCGTATGTGTTTATGTTTGTATAAAACAATACTCACTTGAGATAATACACCTGTCCTTCTGCCGTACGAGCCTGCTCCCATCCAGCGGGTAGAGGTGTTGGATCTTCGGTAACGGAACTCACTACATCGTACGACCGTTGTTTGATGTGATGGTGATTGTTGTTGGCAGTTTGTTGTTGTCCAACGGCGTAGGTTTGTTGCAAAGAGGCTGGCGAACTGTGTGCTCTAGGGTGCGATACCTGAAGGCCCACTGTGGAAGGAGCACCGCCTCCACTAGTGCTGCCGCCGCCGGCTGATCCAAAAGCGGAATCGGCCGAGTTTTCACGCGAATGTGAAATTGACGGCGATTTAGATCCCGTTGATGGTGGATTAAAAAAAGAATCGGGTAACTTTCTCATTCGTAAAGGAACTTGTAATGGTCGTTTCGAGTCTGGTTTTAATACAGTGTCGAACAGTGCCTGTAAATCAGAGTCCGAATCCTGATCTATCCGAACAACCAATTTACTCGACATTAATTGATCAACGTCTTGATTTAATGCCATGTTTGCGTTTTACTTGTGTAACAACAAAAATAACTATATTTATACACGAGCCAGCCGTGATAGCACGGCCACGCACTTTATACAACACAAAAAACGTAACTTAATAAACCTCTACCGCACATTAACACTGAATCACCTGCCTTTGTTAACAACACAAATCACAATTTCACTATATCATCAGCATGCTCACCATTACTGCTGCAGTCAACCCAAACCCAAACCCAACCTGGCTTTGTCAGCTCAGCTTCTGCTACCGTTACCGCACCCCACCACTTCTCCTTCTACTGTTACTGGATATCAAACGTTGACCAGCTAAATAGCTACCTTCACCGCTACTCTGACAGCTCCAATTCCTTTGGATTACTGTATTGCCGTGCTTAGCTGTGCCCTGTGCTGTGTTGTGCTGTGCTGTGAGTGCTGATAGCTTTGGTGGAATGTAAAACCTATTTACCACCAATATGTGTATTCTCTAATGCGCTACACTAAATAGTACCTTATTACTACCTAGTTGCTACATACATACATTTTAACGGGACTAGAGGAGAGGCGCTCGCGTTTCTATTGTCAAACGGCTCACTCACGTTATTATTTATACAATCATTACACCTTTTACCAAAACATATTTTTGCGGATTAATATTAGAATGTGACTTTCTATGTACATATGTATGTCTTTTCTAATAAAATATACATACATACATTGCCACTCTAAATATTAGTAGAATTATTGTTAGTTAAGACATTTTTCTTCAAAATAATTACTACATATATTTTATTATGAATGACAAAATTAATCATTTCATTTAAATCATAGTGTTAATGTTAAATACATTTCTTGATTTGCACTTAAATACCTGAAACGGTAAAAATATGAAACTTCTAATATAGCACCGAAATTGTATGAGGAATATTTATAAACTATTGAAATTCCTCCTTTAGGAGTATAGAATGGAGAAAAAAATCTCTCTAAGATGAAAGTAGCAAATGTAAACAAATGAAAAACTCTAATTTAACACCAACACCGGTGAAAATTATAAAAAATTCTATTGAAAAATACAGATTTGATGTTTATTGTTGATGTTGAACACTAAATTAGCACGAATCACTCGCCAATAATGCTAAAATTTGATAATATATATATAAAAAGAATTAAAATCCATTTAGCAGATAAGTCCTCCTACAGGCCTACAGCTGTTTTAGTTAGTGCCTAACTTCAGGTTGTCCGGATCTGATTTAAGATCGTCAACTCAGCTGTGCCTGTGGTATGTTTATTCAATAAGACGTCTTTTCTACCACAGGATAGAAATAAATTAGAATGTTGTGGAGAAAAGACATCTTATTTAATTTTTGTAACTATCTATCAACGAGAACTTATAATACAAATACAGAATTCATGAAAGAAATTGAGTTAGCCGGCAATTCAAACGCACGCTCTTGCTGTCGTTTACAATAGAGTGCAGCACTGAACAGATGAACTGAGCTACTTTAAATACGCATCTGCAGTGTCTTGCACTAGACTTCCTTATACGTAGCAGGTATATTTTGTTCAGATTCCCGTTAAAATCTCGACTACTAAATTCGGCTAGAAAAAAATTATAATTCATCCTGAAATCAAAATATATAAATAGTATTCAAAATGAGTTTTAATTTTCATTTATAATTTCTCTAATATAAAAATACTATTATATATAAAATATATACACTGTAAAATTGATGAAAATTACAATTAAAGAAAAACTTCTAATTACAGTATAACAATATATTACTACTAAAAGGATACTAAAAATAACAAGATTTATAAGAAGAAAACTGCAATATATATATATATATATACATATATATATATCAAAGATTATTGCATGATTCAAGAAAATTTAAATTTGACAGTCATTATTATTCTAATAAGTTTATAGATGTAATAATAGAGGAAATATACGTTAATTTTTTTAAAGAAAGATTTAGAAAAAGCAATTTTTGAAAAAATGCACTTCTTATCCTGTAGTCGTTGTTAGAGTGTAGTCGTTATTAGAGTGTAATCGTTATTAAGTGTGATCGCCTAGTATAATATTAATTTAATTAATTTTACAATATTAAAAAATAGTTATTAGTCCTTGACGATAGTACAATGAAATTCGACACATGTCCGTGGGATCCTTGAAAAATATTTAAAGGAAGTCACAAATTCTTGATTGATTTAGAACCAAATATCCGGTTCTAATATAACTAGAATATCCGACAGGTATTCGGAAATATTTGGTGTTAATTTTAGTTTTTGAATATAATTTCGAATCCTTCGAGGACTTCACTCTAATAACGAGCAACGTATGATAATTGCATTGACCCATTGCAAGTAAAATAGGTAAACATTAAATGAAAACGCGTATATTTTATGCGCAGGTTGAGCAATGTCAAAAGTGTTTTTCAATTGCTTGGAATTTTGACATGCAGCTTATATATCAGTTTCTATGTACATATCTATATACGAAATAGTATTATAACGTATTTGGTAGTATTGCTTGAAAATCATTTTTATATAGGTAAATTCACCAAATCATATACAAATATTTTCATTATCATTTCACAAAGTACACATAGACTACATTTACAACGACGTTATTATTATAACCGGATCGAATGTTATCGGAGAATTGATTTGAATTTTGAATGTACGAAATAACCTCGATGTAAATGTAGTCATGGAACTGTGAAATATTGCCTCACCATTATGCAATGCGCCCAGTGTGTAAACTATTCAATTATGTTAGTGATATAGCAAAGGCTGACAAAACAATATTGATGCGGCGAACTTGATTGATATTTATCGAAAATCTATTCGTTAATAAAGAAAAAAAAATTCAACGTTTAGCAAACAAAACAACTTATGAATATTCTGTACTTTTATGTTAGTTCAAAAGTTTTGTTGTATTTTACGCTTTGTTTGCAGTGCATCTATAATTGGTTGCCTTTTTGTTTGGTATCGCCTTCTTAATTCATCAATTTCTCGTTCCATCTCTGCATCCAGGGTAACCATACGTTCTTGTAATTCATCGTAACTTAAAAATTTCAGCTGAAAATTAAGAGACCAGATTTCTTTTTTAGTGTTTATTCATACTTAATAAAGGGGGTTAAGAGGTTAAATTCAAATTCAATCTTAAAATTACGTAAACAAGACTTCATTTGTGCAATAATATTATTTAACCAGTAACGGATCACTTAATAAAATAGCTTTTACCTTTTCGTTACCTTTTTCTTTCCGGATATTTAAAATATTCACATCACTATAAATAATAAACAGTTAATAATACTTACAAATTCAAAATCTCCATCAATAAAAGGATTCTGACATTTTAGTTGATTTTCTGGATACTGTGGTAAATTAGGATCATTTGCACGATGAACAATACCTTCTGCTAATTTCCCAATTGGGCGTAATGGCACATAACTTTGAACTGGTTTGACTTTAGAAGGTTCTTCCACAGCCTAAAATATAATAAAATTGAGTCATTAATATATAAAATTAATGATTCACACATACTTTAGTTTCTGCTTCCTTTTTGTCGAAATGATCTAGATATAAAGGCCGATATTTTTTCCCTGAGTTTCCCAGGCTACTATCATGTCCTATAATCAATAATAAAATTAATACATTATTAAAAGTCGACCAAAATGAATTAAATAGTAGTTTTAACTACAATTACATGGATCACTTAGTTATTGAAAGAGCACAGTGTGTTTATCCTCTTTTGAACCTTACTTTTCATTGTAGCATCATCCGTTTCATTGATAACCATTGTACCAAGTTGTGATTGCAATTCAATTAAACTATTGTTTTGAGAATGTGGTACGAGGGTATTTTCATTTGAATTTGGCTTTATTGTTCCTTGATATAAATCTCTATCAGGTACCAGTGTTCCACAATCTTCTCCGATTATCGTTTTACTGTTTAGGTCATCATCATTTTTTTCCTAAATTTAAAACATAATTTCAAAATATTGCTGTTGGGTGGTACGCAGTCTTAAGTCATTTTGTAACTAAAAACTGCTAAAAACTTATCAACAAGCTTAAAAAACTATTCAAAATAAAATAAAAAGAACTTATCAGCAATTATTAAAACAATATTTATAAAACTCACAGACTGTTTATTAATTTCTATGGCAACATTATATGACGTTTGATTGCGACTATTTAGAGTTTCCCTTAATTCACGAGCCTCTGCTATCATATTACTTAATATATTTGAAGATTTGGCATTTTCTAAAATAAAAATATTTGTTTGTATATATATATATATATATATATATATATATATATATATTTATATATATATATATATATATATATATATATATATATATATATATTCCACAGATTGATTGGCAATTGTTTCGATTATATTTTAAACTTATACTCACTAATAAATTCATGATGAATTAGATCGGTGGCAGTGGCCCTGTCTTCAGGATTCTTAACTAAACATATACTAACAAAATCGATAAATTCTGGACTCCACTTGTCCAGGTCTTGAAACGACGGTGGTGGCTTCGTAGGAATCATAAATATGGCCCGCATAGGATGGATATCACCGTAAGGTGGTTTACCTTCGGCCATTTCTAAAGCTGTGATACCCAAACTCCAAATATCGGCAACACAATCGTAACCGATTTCTTGGATCACCTCTGGTGCCATCCAAAATGGTGTTCCGATGACAGTGTTGCGTTTTGCCATAGTATCCTATAAAATCAATCAATCACCTCAAATGTGAAAAATAATAATATATTTGTAAGTTAGATGTGGCTCATTGGATCAGTATGTGTGATGATTTACCGTAAGCTGTCCTGCAACACCGAAATCTGCAAGCTTGGCATGTCCTTCCGAATTGAGTAAAATGTTACCAGCTTTAATATCTCGATGTATTTTTCTTCTAAGATGTAAATATTCTAGGCCTTTCAGTGTATCCGATAATACCGTTGCAATTTCACTTTCTGACAATGTTTTCTTACGAAGTCTCATTATATCAGACACTGAACCAGCACCACAGTATTCCATAACAATCTAAAATTTATTTGAAACAACTATTATTCCCTATACTGTTTTAAAATTAGCTAAATCAAATCTTGTGAACCGTGCTCAAACATTAGGACAGAAGATTTATCTCGTTGAGGCATTTCATCGTGAAGATATGAATTATAAAAGTAAAATAAAACGTCTTATTCTTCACAGTTTCTTTATTCGATACTCACCTATTATTCACTATCGAATAAAGAAACTGTGAAGAATAAGACGTTTTATTTTACTTTTATAAGAAGATTTATCTTAAGATAATACAAAAATAAATAAAAGTAGGGGAATAATATGTTATTATGTTCTTTACATTTGTAAAAATTTGACGTCAATTTGTATTTTATTGCCTGATACAAATTATAATTAAGTCCGGTCATAATCATTTCTAATATAGCCTAATGAATAATTATATTTTGTTGCATTTTAAAAATATATATGTTAATATCCTACCTAACTAACTAAAAAACACCTATTACGTATAAGAAAGTTCAGTGCAACACTGCAGATGTTTTCAAATATGATAGAAAATTGGTCCTAAATGATAAATAAAAGAATATTCAGAAATAAGTGAATTCGATTTTCAGCGCTAGTCATAGATTCTATTGGGTTTCTCTGCGGTGTAGATAAGAAAGATGTGCTATAAATATCACTCACCCATAAATCAGTGTTTTTAAAATAACTTCCATAGTATTTAACCACATAAGGACTGTCGCATTGTTGCATGATGGAAATTTCTTTGATGATTTCTTGAAGATCAGTGTCAACAGGTACCTGTTTGATAGCTAATACTTGTCCAGATTCCTTGTGAAGGGACTTGTAAACACTCCCATAAGATCTAATAATTTATGTCCCAATTAAGAATCAATTTTCTACAACAATTACCTAAACATCAACTTACCCTTCGCCGAGTTTACATATTATATCGAATACTTCTTCGGGCTGTCGAGTTAAACTTTCTTCAGAAAGTTTTGTAAGTTCACTAAAAACAAATTGAATACCACACTTAAATTACAGCTCTACAAGTGACATGACTGGATACATCATTCATACAAACTCATCAAATCGAATAAATTTCATTTATTTCCATTTGAGGTTATATTATAAATTCCAAATTATAAAATTCCAAATGTAACACTATCTAAAATTCTTAGAAAATCTCACCTTTTGGATGTCATATCGAATGAAAAATGATTTAGGTTGTATTAATATGTTAGAATTCTATGCAAATGCATTATTAAATAAAATGTCAAAAATAACCTAAAGCACAAAACAAATTTTATATATCTATTTCCATCATGCACCGCACCTATTTTCCTTTTATTTCACGGAGCAGCACTAGACAATCATAAAGCACGGTTCAAGAGTAAAAGGTTGAGGTTGTACATTATATCATTATAACTTTTAGGTTTCGTTCCATTCTTTCATCAGAAAGTTTGCAATTACACCTTAAATTACGATACGGTATGTTCTAAAATATAACTTAAGATGCATCCTTGTTATAATCATAGTCACGTGAACATTTAAAATAAAAAGATGCATGATTATCAATAACTATTTATAATTAATAAAGAGATTTGTGTACGCGACTTTCGTCATAATATAATTTTAGATTAAATAATATGTTGAATAAAAAATTATTCTTTTAAAAATTCATCGCAGATGTTCAATATTGGCAATCAATATCGCATACATAAAATATTTACGTAAAATAGCGATTACGACAGAAATACACATAGTTGCCTAAATACAGGCGTAAATTCTTATTTCTTCTATAATTCATTTATTTTTTATTACTTTGCTCTTAATAATTATTAATATTTTAAGCTGTGCCTAAGTGAAAAATATAAAAAAATCAAAAAAAAAACTATTTACTATAAAATTAGCCATTTTTCTCTTTTTTGGAAAGTTATTGCTACAGCCCGAAATATTAATAATTATTTAGAAAAAATAAACCTAAAATGTACATAAGAAATTGAATTATATAAATTTAATCATAATACAAATTGAAGTTTTACGCCGATTTTTAGGCAATTGCTTAATTAATGCGCACCCTTAGATACGAATGTCATAGTTATTTTTCAAAATGACACATTTTTAAAATAAATTATAACTTTTGTTCGGAATGTTCAAAATCCGAGCAAATCGATTTTTTTTTTTAATTTGATTTTTGAAACTAGGAAATCGAAAACGTTTTTATCGTGTTCAATCGATAGAGTTTAATCAGTGTGACTGCGGACATAAAGTCAAAAACCGGCGAAAGTCTTTATTACATACACTACTTGTCGGTGTTCACTAACGGGAAGAAATACAAAATAACTGCGTTTTTAGAATTCAATGAATACAAACTTTAATATTTAGAATCTCATCTAGAAAACAAAACTGTCCCAGATTAAACGTTATTCAATGAAAATTAATTTAAATTACAACTAAATAATCTGATTAAGCATTGTGAACCTATCTTATATTATAGCGCAGAAATTCTCAACATGTTCCTCACTGTCACTATTAAAACGATGAAATGTTTCTAGATACTCAAAATAAATGGCATCATTTGCAAATATTTTATATTTGTGTAGTTTTTCGGTTGATATATAATATTTATAGAATATAGATACATGGAAAGCAAATTTAAGTATATATAAATCCGCAGACCATTTGTTGAGAACTACAGTAAACACCCATGTCTGAGGTTAATGTTAATGATTGATTCAATGCAATTTGAGCTGAAGAGAGTCAAAAGTGCTGTTGGTAACGGTTCGGTTGTGGTATAGTGGCAAAAAGAAATACTTTACAGATGAGATCTTATTTTAGTTATTGTGTGTGCAACTAAGGAATTATTAGTTATTTAAAATTGCGGTGGTTATAATTAATGTTTAAAAATGGATGAAGAATCGTGCAACATAAGCACAGGAAGTAACGTGAACATCAAAAGAACTGATGGTAAGTCCTTAAACATATAACAGTTCGTTCATTTGTTATTGAACTTGTTGGCGAATTCAATTTTGTATCATAAAATTCGTATTGCAATGTTCATCGCTAGCTACATTTCAAACGGCGTTCAAGTATGTTTGTATCAACAATTCGTTAAGATTCAAAACGATATTTTTCAGCATTCTTTTTGACAAGTTGGTATACACATGTAAAATTAATTTTTTAAATAAATAAATAATTAATTTGATTGTTGAAATCTTATTGGTATCTAACGAATATTTTATATATTATATGGAAATGATATATTTTCAACATTTTTACAATATATACATATTATGCCGTTACCTAAAGTAGATATGTAAAATTTTATTATAATCAAATGTCTATGCATGGATAGACCAGTTTTTAGTTGCTTATTCTGGAATGAGTGTGAAATAAATCTTATGAGTAATACATTCCATATTCAGTGTTATTCATTATTTACACCAAGTCAAGATTACTAAATACATATCTGATTTTAGTGCGTTAAAAAAATTAAATAATTACTATTATTGACTTTAAAACTGCCTTTACTTTTGCCCATTGTCTCCTCATATTTATGTTGTTTTTTTTTTGTAATTGTTTCAACAGAAAAGCTTATTTTTGTACTTTGTTTTAAACAATTTAATTATAGTAATATTAGTAGAACGAAAAGTAACTTAAAAATATAAATCAAACTAATTCAAAATACTTTAACACCTACTATATTGTATAGCTTAAAATTGTATGAAAGCAGATATAGTTTTTAGGTAGAAAACTAAAGATACTAGTATATAAAACAATTTTTTTATTGTAAGCCTTAGTACTGTTTATAATAATAATACTTTTATTTATTCATCAATGAAGAGTTGATGAATTATTTAGATAAAAAACGCTGCCCTTTAACATTTGTCAAAATCTACTAAAATAATTCTGTAAAACTATTTTAAATAACAAAAAAGTTCTGTAAAATATATATATTTCGAACAATCCGTGTAAAAAATTGGAAACATATGATTGAATTATGGTCCCAAATTCAACCATTTCCAAATAATTATCACTAAAAATCTAAATACAGAACAGTGACTTAATAAATAATAAATATTGCTTAAAATATAGTTTCTAACAATTATATTTTCATAAATATCTTAGTATTTAAGTATTACCAATTGATATTATTGAGTCCAGTACCGGTGGGCTGCCCTAGTGGTGAAAAGCAGAACTCTTCTAAGCATATCTTCGTCTTACCGATATTACTCAGTATATCTAATAACTCATTCGTGTTTCATAGGACGTTTATGTCCTAGAAGCAAACATATTTTTATGTGTTTGTGCGTTAAGAGTATACAAAGACATTGAAATACTCACCTAAGATTGTGTGATTTTATAATGTTCAAATCGATACAAGTTATGCCATCTATTGACAATTCACAGCGCCAATAATCAAATTGATTAAAAATTTGTTTTCTATATTCGGTTTGCACAAACAGATGTGCCAGGACAATTGGCTTCTAATGTTATTAAAAATATGCGTCCTTCTTTTTGAAAGTTTACTCTATAAGTGCAATCATTTTCCAGAACTCTCGTAGTTATTGACAACAGTAAACATGGACTTAAGTTTTAAATATTCTTTTCTAAAAATAGGAACTTTTCTTCCGAGGGGTATTACAAATCTTAAAATGAAAATGTCATATTTGTATGTTCAACGGTTTTTAAGCTATAGTATATTTGCTGAGAGGTTGGAGCAGGCGTAAACTAAGCAAAGAGTCACCAAAATTCTTATTGGAATAAATACACTAAACCTAAATCGTTTGATATATACTTTCTCAATAACAGTGTAGCTATCTCTAAGTTAAGTTCCCATTACACAATATAGAAAGAATAATCGCGAGAAGGACTAGCAGATCTGACCTTCGCTTATCATAGATTTTAGGTGCCTACATTCTAGTATTGGTATTCAATAATAACACACACAAATGTAGGATATTACATGTAATACACATCTCATATAGAAATAACCGCTACATTAAAACAGCTGTTTATTGTTTAGACAGCCTTCATGCGTTAGTTCTCAATTTTATCACCAGAGCTCCACGTGAGCTTGAATCGCGAATCGACGCTGTAAGTAGATAAGATATTGTTTAGGTATCTTACCAATCAAATGTCGGCAGCCACGTACGTTTGTTTACGAATTTATTATTATTGTAATAGAGCGTGTCACACATAGAGAAACAAAGACAGAAATTATCAAAATGCATTCAGCGTTGCTGAAAGCAGATATTAAAATCTGGGTTTTTAAATATTTCGTTACCGCAATTATTACTTCGTATATATATATATATATATATATATACTATATATATATATATATATATATATATATATATATATATATATATATATATATATATATATATATATATATATATATATAATAAAAAAAATTGTCATGCACCTATTGAATTACGCGTAATTGAAAAAATTCGCATAACTATAACAATTTTATATATAAAAAAAATAGAAATTAAACAAAGAATTAAATTAACAAACTACATTTACGTTCTGAGATAAAAGTAACATAAAATACATTTATTCTGGCGTTTACTTGTAGTAGTAACAATTGTCAAAATATTATCGCTTAATGCATTTCTTGGCTTACGACGGTAAACATGTATTATACTATAAAATAATTTATTGTTTCTCGCATGAACAAATTTACGTCGATATGTAAAATGTAATGTAAAACCACTGTTAAAATGGAAACGAAAATGCTTCCACATTTACTTTAAAAGGATTTAAATATTATATATATATATATATATATATATATATATATATATATATATATATATATATATATATATATATATATATATATATATATATATTATATATATATATATATATATATATATATATATATATATATATATATATATATATATATATATATATATATATATATATATACGAGGGTGGTCTGAAAAGTTTCCGACCTAACAAAGATACAAGACATTTTTTCAGAATTTTATTTTTTATTTTTCAACATAGTCTCCTTGTAACTCTACACACTTCTCCCAGCGATGCTCTATCTCTGTAACCCGTCCAAATAGAACTCGGCGTTTTTCTCTGCAAAATAATTGTTCACGAAGGTGATTGCCTCTTCATTTGAACAAAAAGAAGTCGCTTGGGCTAGATCTGGTGAGTACGGCGGATGGTCAAGCAGTTCAAACCGTAATTCGTGGATTTTCGCCATAGCAAACCGCTGAACACGTTTTTGGTCTAACGTGAGCAAACGCGGCACCCAACGCGCGGACAGCTTTCTTATGTCTAAATGTTGATTTAATATGTGACAAACACGTTCTTTTGACATGTTCATAACCTCTGCTATCTCTCTCACTTTAATTCGGCGGTCGTCTAGCACCATTTCGTGAACTCTGGCGATGTTTTCGTCAGTAGTTGCAGTTTTTGGACGTCCCGAACGTTCATTGTCTCCCAAGCTCTTACGGCCACGTTTAAATTCAGCTGCCCAAAATTTCACTGCGGTAAATGATGGTGCAGAGTCCCCATACACAGAATCCAACTCATCTTTGATTTGCGTAGGCGTATTGCCTTTCAAAAACAAATATTTGATGACAGCTCGATACTCGATTTTGTCCATTTTCATAAAAACACTCACATCAAACGACTGTTACATAACAACTGCGGGTCCAAAATGGCTGAAACTTTGGTGAGTAACTGTCAACAGATGAACAACGAAATTCCCTAGCTTTTATTTACGAGTGCTGCTATCTTCATGCTGAGGTCGGAAACTTTTCAGACCACCCTCGTAAATATATATATATATATATATATATATATATATATATATATAATATATTATATATATATGAAAATTAATATTTTTTAAAATAAAAGTCATGTATGCAATCCTTTTATATAATATGATTTACTACGTATGTTTTGGCGCTGAAAGAATTAATTTTTCGTACTATAAATATAGTATCCGTTTGCCATCCTCGAAATTCAATGTTCATGACGTCATGCACTGCACTTTGGCGCAATGTCAGTGGAAATTCATATAACCGAATGTATGTCGCGATAAGTGAGTTAATATTAATTAATTATAAATTTTAATTACTAATCTCCAATGTTTGACATTTAAACATGTGCAAGTATGTGTTTGTGATTTGACATAAAACAAAGCATCCTATTATTTTAAAGTTGGACAATTAATTTGAATATTTTTTATCGAAAGTAATTATAATTCGCTAAATAACCTTTTTTCAAATATAATAAAAAAACAGTTATTACGTAATGGCTATGATAGACAGATAATAAATACATTAATAATAACTATAATAGTCGGAGATCCTTTGGTTGTATTGCGATGCCATACACCCGGCCTACAATTTTAAGCACTCGTGAACAGAGTTTTTTTTTTTCTAATAACATTTTGCGGTATCATTCCTCAACCTAATCACATACACACTCATTATATATTTTTTACTCTCTCCCCTCCCCCATATTTATATTTGATATTTTATTGAAAGTTGCAAGATGCATTTCACAATTGTTTATTAACAACGACATTCTCAATTCAAAGACAATTATTTGTTGTTATAATAAGTTCTGAATGTACGTTTAAATTCAACATTTTGCACTATAATTACTTATTTTACGTACTCATGTAGTATATAACGACCGTATATACTTAAATGATAGCAATTTCCTTAAATCTTATTGGTATACATTGAAAATGTTATCAGCGTCTTATAGGAAAGGTTACAGACTCCTATTCTAATCGCCTACAATCGTAAATGACGTAGTGCGAGTGGGTTTCGTATGGCAAGGCTATCATACTAAATATAGGCCTGTCCAGTTCTCAATGTTGTCATCGACATTATGCCTATAAGTATAACTAAACTAAATATTCAATATTATTATATTTTATGCATATAAAACAGAATTATTAGTTTATAAGTCAATAAAAATTCCATTTAAACAATTATTATTGTAATTTATATTTAAAGATAAATTACGACATTAGCATATCACTAACGAAGACACTAATTCAGATTTTTAGCTTAATGATTAACTAATGCCTATTAGTGCATCTAATATATTAATGAAGTCATTTATTGTTTAAATAATTTTGCACCTAATATTTAAATATTATAAATGTTTGAACACATTTTAGTTAGTTCAATGATTTAAACAAATATGTCTTGGAACCATAATAGTAATAATAGTAGAAGTTTAAATTTACTCTGACCTCAAAAATAAATAAACGGTCATTGGACATCACTATTCACTCATTTCAATTTCTGTCGTATGTGTACGAAACAAGCGGCAAATATGAAAGTTTGCATAATTTATCTCTTTTTAATACGATTGTTGTATGAAAGATAATGATGATGGCCTGTCATACTAAAGGTATAATGTGAACAAAAGTTCATTTTTGATTGTTATTTACTTTAATGACTACATTGTTATTACCGTATCCTCTTTTCTCACGCACTAATTTTAACTAATTTTAAAACTGAATTAATTAGAATACATTATTGTTGTTCAAAATTATATTTACTCAAATCGCCATCATACAAACAAAAGACTTAATGCTTTTGTCTCTATGTATATTGGTGGAGGCGCTTATATGTATACCACCAGTTACTAAATATAATATAAACCTATAAATTACAATTATATTGTACTTTAATTATTAATTAATAATTTTTAGATCGTATCGTTTCGGAATTTTCTTCGTGACGTTAGAAAGATAATTTTTTATCTACCTTCACCAAACTGAAAGAATTTTTTTTTAATTCTAGGTCGCGTTCATTCCGCCCTTGTTTCCCGCGTGAATTGGCCTACTCGCAGTGTAGCCGTTGAATGGTTCGAAAAGGGAGAAACAAAAGGAAAGGAGGTCGAAATTGAAGCAATTGTTGCGCTAAATCCAGAGTTAATGGTGAAGAATGAAAATAAGAGAACTTCAGCGTTAATACACGAACCAAGCAACATTAATGCACAACCATTTAAATTAACACGCGTAAGTAAATCCATATTGGTATATTTATTAAAAAATATCTACACTTTCTCATATGTAGTAGGTAGGAATAAGAATACTAAAATCTACGTTTTGCAAGTGCAAGAAAATATATTATTATTCCTGTATATATATTTTTTTCTTTTCTCAAAAATATATTTACTATCAATGATTTTTTCTCCGAACTATTTATTTATTTTCGTATATATATATATATATATATATATATATAATATATATATATATATATATATATATATATATATATAAAATAGATATTTCATATTTTTTGTAAATCTTTGGTAATTGTTTGTATTCATGCAAACGTACATACATACAAAGATAAAATTGTTAAATGCAAACAGGACTCGTCTACTTCGTCGGACGAAGCCAGCACTAGCGTGCAACAAGCAAGCCGACTTCATCACAAAGTTGAAAGTGATGATGATTTCACCAATAATCAACTAGATTCAACAACACTCCCGGTTAGCGTATATTCGTATATGTTGTGGACTTGTTTGCTTCCTTTGTTACTTATTTTTTATTAGACATGAGAAAAATGCACAATTATTATTTTCTTTACCACACAATGTTTAGTTATTAGATGTTTAGTTCATCGTACTATTTGGTTTTTATGTTTTATTTATTTGCTGTATTTATACCATTTATGTTTTAACACGAATAGGATTAAGGAGGTTTGACACTACATATCTATCAATGTCAAGCGCGTCAGTGTTGTAAACTGTCGACGTAACACGCACTTCAAAAAGAAGCCAACAGATGGCCACCCTATATAAATAATTTTGGTGTTATGTTGTATGAGATTAAAATAATTCAATATGTATTAAATGTAGCTTGTAGCATATAATTATAATTAGTTTAGCTATGAGATTGAATTATTTTAATCTTGCTATAATTACAAAATTATAATTTAGTTGTATATGGAAATATGTTATTTATTCGCTTCGCGCTACTAGTATTTCGTGTTTTTATTAAATGATAGTTCGATCTACAACATTAGTAAAAATACAAATCGGTCGGTCATTTTTTTCCCCTTATATTCATTTGAAAAATGCACGAAATTGATAACGCGTTCATTTATTTGGCTTTAGTTTAACGTTTTCATATTTTAATCGCCACCACATTACGTGTATTGCGTTTTGACCCTGACACAATTTTATCAATATATTATTAAAATCCGTGACCGAAGGTAGTATATTCCTTTCTGGAACAGCTTTAAAAGCTTTACCGTTATTAGGACATATATAACTTACGAATTTGAACTAATATGTTTTCTTTTTTTGCTTAGAATCTAAGCAGACAGAGCATACCCGTATCAAACAAGGGTAATTTGAATTTTTAAGCACATGGAAATAATGAATGTCAGACGTTTATATTTATATTTTATTGCCAAATAGGCTCGTTCCGTGCAATTCGCAACAATGCAAGAAGCACCAACATCGTAACCTCAAATGGAGTCAATGAACAAGATCGACGAGAAAATGTACCTCCACCATCTTCGTCCACCCTAATAACAAGATCAAATTCACAGGTATGTATTTTGAATCATTTCTATAAACAAATGCGACTTTTTAAATTTATAAACAATCATATGTGCACAATCAATTATATACACTAATAGGAGAACATAATGTATGTAGAAAGAAAGAAGATTCACATTGAAAAACAAGCGTATAAGTATGAACATAATCATTATCGTACGTTTTGTACTATGCATGATGACGTCGTATGTATAGAAATTTATTTTATCAAAAATTCTACTCATATTTAAATCATTTGGAAATGATTTTGTTGATATTTTTACACAATTGTATACCACGGTACGCCACTGATATTCTGTGGTCAAACAATTATCTGTAAGAATCAATAAAACTTATTTCAAATAGATTAAAGTGTTGCAGACATGTATGATCAGTATTATATATGTATAATGCAGTCGAACCAAAATCAAATAAAATTATATTGAATATATTTGTATCTTTGATAAAAAATGCAGGAGAGCGCGTTAATAATATATATCATTACTTATATAAGTAATTTTCAAAAATGAAATACATTTTTTAACTACTGCAAATATACATTAAACTTATTTAGCGATTTTGTTTCCTTCTTAATTATACCTATAACACACAGTATTCGAATAAATTTGCAGGAAAAGTAAATATAAATCAGCTACGCCAATGCAGCGCGCTGTTTCATTATACATATATAAACAATCTCGGCATTACACAAATTAATCTAATGGAGGAAACATGTTTAAAACGTTGTATTTAAAAAGCTAAATTGGACTACATTTATAATTTAATTATTTAAATATTCTAACATTTATATATTTATTTATTTATTTATATATATATATTATACGAGGGTGGTCTGAAAAGTTTCCGACCTAACAAAGATACAAGATATTTTCTCAGATTTTATTTTTTTATTTTTCAACATAGTCTCCTTGTAACTCTACACACTTCTCCCAGCGATGCTCCCATCTCTGTAACCCGTCCAAATAGTACTCGGCGTTTTTCTCTGCAAAATAATTGTTCACGAAGGTGATTGCCTCTTCATTTGACGAAAATCTCTGTCCTCCGAGCGCAATTTTTAGATGAGGAAACAAAAAGAAGTCGCTTGGGGCTAGATCTGGTGAGTAAAGCGGATGGTCAACCGTAATTCGTGGATTTTCTCCATGGCAACCGCTGAGGTGTGAGACACGTTTTTGGTCTAACGTGAGCAAACGCGGCACCCAACGCGCGGACAGCTTTCTCATGTCTAAATGTTGATTTAATATGTGACAAACACGTTCTTTTGGCATGTTCATAACCTCTGCTATCTCTCTCACTTTAATTCGGCGGTCGTCTAGCACCATTTCGTGAACTTTGGCGATGTTTTCGTCGGTAGTTGCAGTTTTTGGACGTCCCGAACGTTCATCGTCTCCCAAGCTCTTACTGCCACGTTTAAATTCAGCTGCCCAAAATTTCACTGTGGTAAATGATGGTGCAGAGTCCCCATACACAGAATCCAACTCATCTTTGATTTGCGTAGGCGTATTGCCTTTCAAAAACAAATATTTAATGACAGCTCGATACTCGATTTTGTCCATTTTCATAAAAACACTCACATCAACTCACTCAAACGACTGTTACATAACAACTGCGCCTCCAAAATGGCTGAAACTTTGGTGAGTAACTGTCAATAGATGAACAACGAAATTCCCTAGCTTTTATTTACGAGTGCTGCTATCTTCATGTTGAGGTCGGAAACTTTTCAGACCACCCTCGTGTATATATATATATATATATATATATATATATATATATATATATATATATATATATATATATGTATGTATGTATGTATAAACAATAATAAACAACAAAATGAACATTGTAGTATATCAGTATTGTAAAATATTTCAGATAGCTCAACACACTGCTATTGTTTCAACTACGCCGTCGTCAAATCTTATAATAGGAGGTAGTCAACGAGGAGCAAGAAGAAGTAACGTAGTGAAAGAAGTAGAGAAACTCAAGAAAAATCGAGAAGAAAGACGACAGCGACAAGCTGAAGAAAAAGCTGAGAAAGAAGCTTTCATGTCGCAGGCTCCAGGAAATCCCTATTGGGAATTTCTCAACATGATCCAGTAAGTAATTTCATTAATTAGAAAAATCACTAAATAAAGCACTTACATTAACTGTATAAAACAATTTTGTACTAAAAATGCAGGGAGATTTTTTTTAACCAAAATTATGTGTGAATTTTCACCTTAAAGTATCATTTTGTTTAAAAAAAAACATTTCTTTCGGAAATGTTGGATTTGATTAAACTTGTCAGTTAACGCTATGTAAAATATAAAGACTGTGCAGAAGAGTTCGAAACTTCCTTTTCGTATGTAGGCACATTTTAAACTTTTGTGAGAACAAGCATAAAGTTTGAATGGTAAAGAACTTCGTTCAAAAAGCATTCCTCTCTACCCTCTATTCTTCCAGTTACGCTTCTTCACTTCTATATTATAAAGACGAAGTTAATCTTACAATTTATTTGATTTATATCGGCCACCTGTATATTTCCCAAGGTTCTTCTTTGAGCATTTTCTGACAATGCCGTTGTTTCAATTGTTCATCATTCATCAATCATATCTACCTATATACAAAATAAAAGTCAAATATAAAATAATACTTCATCAAATACATTCTAGTATTAGACTATTATTTATAAGGTATATTCCGAAATCGTACATCAATTAATCAATCGTTCTGATATGACCTTAAAATAATGGTTAAAATAATAATTTTAATAAAATATATTATTGGTATTAGAATGCTAAAGATACTTGATAATGAGTAGTATGTGAAGGTGAGTCAAAACGATGCCAAATACGTTCAATACTTAAGTACGCATTTACGCGTACTTAAAGATCGTTCAGGCGGATGTCTATCAAAAACAGCAAAATCCCCTAGATTTCACGTTTTTACTTGACATACATATTAATATCTTTTTGTGCATCGTTGTGTTTTGAAGTAAAATTGAATAACGAATCAATTACTCAACGACAAAATATTTGAAAATTTGGTTTGCGCAATGCAATCAACAGAGGGCAGCATCATGTTCATTTAATTACGATGTGGAGCTGTGTATTTTTTTGTAAAGACCGGCGGTGCTAAAACGACTTGGCCTTTAATATCAGTAATGCTTAACACTTAGTGAAGGCCAAGCAATACTTATGTTTAGATATATTTATATAACTCGCTATTTTTAATAATAAATAACAATTTCAAAATAAAACGCAAATGAGTTAGAAATGACACAAAAAAATAGTGAGGATCTGTAATAAATAAACTATTAATTATATTTTGTGCTGGGCAACTTCTTTACTTAATATTTAATTATAATATTTATAGAGATTACCAACGGACGATTGAATTTAAACCTATCACTGGAGAAGATCCTGTAGAAGACCACCAAATTATGGTTTGTGTTAGAAAACGGCCGCTTAACAAAAAAGAAGGTTCACGAAAAGAGGTAAATATCATTTTTATAAATACTTTACTTGCATTAATCATAAAATTGTTGTTTTTAGGTGGACGTGATCGCAGTACCCACTAAGGCTACTATCATTGTCCATGAACCTAAAAATAAGGTAGATCTTACCAAATATCTCGAGAACCAGCTTTTCCGATTCGACTATGCCTTTAATGAAACTTGTACGAATGATATAGTTTACAGGTAATTTATATATATTTATATATTTATATATATATATATATATATATATATATATATAATTTCGTTGAATGCTTTAATAATAATATTTAACTTGGTGAAACGAAATCTTATATCGTCTAATTCTGACTCATTGTGTACTTATTTAATTTGCATTGTTATATGGAGCAATAATTGTTGTTATTACAGGTATACAGCGCAACCACTAGTTAAAACAATATTTGAAGGTGGCATGGCAACATGTTTTGCTTACGGACAAACTGGTTCGGGTAAAACACATACAATGGGTGGGGATTTTAATGGTAAAACACAAGATTGCCAAAAAGGAATTTATGCACTAGTGGCGAAGGATGTGTTCCAATATTTGAAATCATCAAAATATCGAAGCTGTAATTATGTGGTTTCTGCAAGCTTTTTCGAAATTTATAGTGGAAAAGTCTTTGATCTGTTATCTAATAAGGCTAAATTAAGAATTTTGGAAGACGGTAAACAACAGGTGCAAGTTGTTGGTCTAACGGAAAAAGTTGTCCAAACCTGTGATGAAGTGCTCAAGTTAATTCAGCATGGAAATTTAGCCAGGACATCTGGTCAAACGTCTGCAAACACTAATTCTTCAAGATCACATGCTATTTTCCAAATAGTGCTACGACCGCCTGGTATAGCCAAAGTACATGGAAAATTTTCGCTTATTGATCTTGCAGGAAATGAACGAGGTGCCGATACATCATCAGCTAATCGTCAAACAAGTAAGTAAATTAGTTACTAAAATAGACAAGCATCGTACTTTTGCTGTTGTTATCACTTTTAAAATGTTTTCGACATCCTTTCCATTTATTATTGTTGCCATTATGTTAGACGTAGATATATAATATATTTGGTTTTTAATAGGAATGGAGGGAGCTGAAATCAACAAATCACTATTGGCATTAAAAGAATGTATACGAGCTCTTGGAAAGAAAGGCGGGCACTTACCTTTCCGAGCTAGTAAACTAACGCAAGTATTGCGTGATTCATTCATAGGCGAGAAATCCCGTACATGTATGATTGCAATGATATCTCCTGGGGTCGCTTCTTGTGAACATTCGCTCAATACGTTACGTTATGCAGACCGGGTTAAAGAATTAGCTGTTAATGATCCTGAAATGAAATATAATGATTCTCATAGTAACGAGGAGGATGGAAATATGCCTGATGAATCAGATCTTCTGCAACTTCGATCTCTAAATGTAAGTATATAGTTTATAGCTTTCAAGGAAAGAGAAAAATCGTAGCGGCATCCGATAAATGTTTCTCAATTGTCGAATGTTTAAATAATGTAAAAAAAATATATGATCTTAATTGTAACATGCACGCAAGTTCATCTCGTTCTTCTGAAATGTTCTATAGTAAATTTATTGGAAAACTATAATGGCATGTTAAAATTGATTTAAGGAAAAAGATATGCCAGCAGACTTGTTAAACTTCCATCAAGCTGTCTCAGATTTACAAGCTTATGAAGAAGAAATGGTTGACAATCATAAAGTTGTTAATGATTTTCTGGCAATGGCGTTGCATCAAGCAAATCGATTATACAGTACAGCTAATAACGTTGAGTACGACATGGATAGTAAGTATTTTTTAATGTTATTTTATATTTAATGATAGAAATTATATTAGTAATTATTTCGTATTGTACCAACGCAACCGGTTGCAGATTTATTTCGTTTCTCCTTTAAGTTTTAGGACTAAAATGACTTAATTTCAATAGTAACAACAAATATAAACGTTGTTACTATTAAACTATATCACACATCTTAATAGAATTAAAGATTTTTGATATTTTGTATGTAATAGACTCTAAGTTGCAAGTACGGTAAAATCGTAGTTGCTTAAATATCGATATAAATTTGGAGCAGTCGCCGGTTAAAAATAGTGGCAACAAAACTTCTGTGGCACCCACTTGTTTCTAAATTATTACCTACATCTCTAAAAGGTACTAGACCAATGTTAAAAAAAAGTTCTACTAAAATGCAAGACATTTTCCTATAATTTACACCAGTTATGTGGAAACTGCGACCCGTAGTATAACGTGTGTGTGCAGCAATGTCTATTTTGATATTCGACTCAAGTAGCGTAGTGACTGTGATAGATTTTAGCTTTTTAAATTGACCCTCTTACATAAAAGATTACATTAGAAATTAAATATAGTAAACTTTCAAAAAGAATGCCGTAATTGTTCTAGTTTATTGCCAACAATACGAAAAGATTCTCACAGAAGGAATAGATGTGTTTACTAATGCCCGAAATATCGTAAGAGAATACCGAACGAAGATGTACACCGAAGAACAACTTAGCCGGCAAATGAAGCCATAAATTGTTATTATACGTTAAATTTTTACTTATGTTTTGGATTTACAGTCAGAAAGAAAATTTACCTGTACCTGCTGCAATAATTTTCTTTTGAGGTCTACCATAAACAAATCTAATCAATAATGCTATTATGTTTAATATGTTTTCATTATAAATTATTAACTGTATATGTTTGTTTAATGAATTTCGTTTAAAGTATTAATTTATTGCTCGTTTTTAATTGTATATGTAACAACCAAGAAAAAAATGTCATTTATTTATTTATTAATCGAGTGAAATTTTTAATAATCTTCATTTTATTTTCTAATGAGTGTTTTCTGATTGTAAATCGTCATTTTTGTAAATGTATTAGCCCAGCACTTAAAAGTTGCAGTTACTAAATATAATGACATTCCTAATATATAAATTGTCAAAAACATTTGCAACTGATACTGTAATTTATTTGGACTGAGGAGAAAAGTGCACACTGTATTTATTTGAGAGATTTAAACAAAAATTAAGTGTTATATTTTGGGAAAACATGTTTTTTTGAGGTTTTTTCCATTTCCGAGGAAAATGACCTTCAAGTTTACGTTTTACACTTACTGAAAATAGAATCGCATAACCCGGTTGTGTGTACAACCGTACATTGAATGTTAATTTCGTAAGTACAACATGCAAACTTAAGGGTTCGTTTCTTTGAAACGGCTGGGCTTTAGCAAAAAATATCAATTCATGTTATATCAAATTGGAGACGTACATTCCTTACAGTTTCGGTCCTTTTTATTATTATTAATTGTGCCCAACGTTGATATATAAATATCAGCTTTCAAATTATTTATTCTATGTTTTCAAAAATGATTTGAATTTTTTTCCCATAATAGCAAAATTATTGATCGTTAGTATGCTTCAAAACGTAACCAGTGTGACCAATTTTATAAATAATATCCGCAATTTTAAAAACTTGGTTACCAAATCCAGAAATGTACTCCATAATCACGCAACCAAGCTCTAACGCATGATTATTTACGATTATGGGTGTGTTCCTAAAGTCCAGTTCGATATCGACAATCACAAATGATAAAAATCAGATCTCGTTACTTTTGGAACATGCTATTTGTTTTGCTAATCATTTTTGAATGTGGTCAAACATGGGAACGCCAGTATAGATTCTATTAAAATAAAGCCGTTTAATCTTTAAAAGAATTTGTAATATTGTTTATTAGATTTGATGAATATCATTTGAACTAAAGTTGATAAAAATAAATCACTTCGAAAATATAAAGTGTAATGGATTAGCTGAATTGATTTTTATGTATATTGGGACCTTGCGCCGACTGAATAAAAGAGCATGTATGATTAATTTTATTACTGTAGATATACACAGTAATGTTAATATTTATTGGAAGAATGTATGTGATTTCGACGCAAAAGCAGAGACTAAATAATATTCGTATGTTTATTCCAAAGTGCAAGACAAATAGCACAAAAACAACATCTTTTTGCCAAATTTGTTAATAATTTTTACAAGACAAATGGTCAATTTATGATGTATATTTAGAATAATAAAATCAATGATGAACTGTTTGATGTATATAACAGAAACTGTTGAAGTATCTTAATGTTGATTTAAATGATGAAAGAAAGTAAGGATGTGAATGTTTGAAACTGATTGTCTACCACTCTATTTATGAAGAAAAAAAAACGTGATGGTATGCATGTATACCGGCAAAAAGCGCAAGTAATTGCTTTAAAATATATGTGACCGGTTATTTATAACAGTTGTTACTATTGTTCTTAATTACGTCCCATGCAAATGTAAATATAATATAACCATTAGATGTGCACTTTTCTCGTGTAATAAGTAAATTATGTTATCTCGCTTTGTTCAATTCCCCGCACCTGATATTTGATGAATTAACTAACAATCTATCTACTGATGTTCATAATGGATAGTTTGTTGTTTGTTTAGCGAACGATTTAGTACTCTAAACCATCTAGTCTACTTGAAGAGGCTTTTATTGACCATTTGGTGGCAAAAAGCAATTTACCAAGTTCTATAATAAATAAGAGCACAGAGATAAGAGGCCTTGTCAAGCTTAGCATAAATACTAGTGGTATTTGTAAAAATTATTTATGCTTGGTCAGAAATTCTTTGTTTGTAATAAAAACTTTAAAAAATCAATACGTTGTTAGTATTTTTACGACTTTTAATTAAAAAAAATAAATAAATTTAAGTTTCGATTTTATTAAATTATAATATTTTGTACTTTCATTGTTACGAATGTATGTCATTAACGTTATCATTATATCATTAAATTTTATTATAAAACATATGTGCAGGTAACATTCATAAAAATGGAGGAAATGTAAAGAATATTTTAATTGCATCATTAAATTATCATGTAAACATTTCAACCTCTGTTAATATATCGTCGGAGGCATCTTTACCGACATCCGATATTTTCCCCATTTTATTTTTATTCATTCGTAAGTTATCAAATTTTACTTTGCTTTTTAATTCATCCAACTAATAGAGCAATTGCTTATTAGCGATGTCACAGTTTAATTTCTTCTTAGTGTATTTGAGTTTAAAAGTTATTTAAACTTATTTAAGAATTTATATTTTATTCGCTTACTAGTTAAAATGAAATAAGAGTCCTTATTTGTGTAAGGTTATTGAAACAAAAAATACTACTTTTTTAATTTTATATATACATTTATAATAATTAATATTCGTAAGAACGCATTTTATATATTGTAATTTTCCTGAGATATTACGTTTCTTCAACATCACAAAGATTGTAGAATTGAGTTGAAAATAATACATAAAAAAGGATATATCGTGATAGTATGTATGCCAATAATAATAATTTATTTTTATTATCTAAAATGTCGATTGTGACGGTAAAATTAAAATGGGAGAAAATATTTTTATTAAAAGTGTTTTGTAGATATTGAATTGAACTATTACAGTTCCTAATTTTTATATTATGCGATTTTAAAATAAATTGTTATTAAAATGAATATTTACTCAATTGAGTAATAAATTTTAGAAATGTGGATATATTTTAACCATCGTGCGATGTGTTACGAAACAGCTTTATAGATTTAATTTAAATTATTGATTTTATTACTTTTTAACCATTTTCTTACTTTAGTCGCACACGTACTAAGCAAATCAAAATTAACTATTACAATCGAATTTGATCCTTGTCAAAATGTTAATTTGTAATCGTAATTCGAATTTTAAAAGAGACATTTTGTATTATTTGGTTCAAGTTTAAATTTTATAAATAAAATCATTTTGATATATTTGAAATATAAATTGTTCTTATTTATTCTATCATCACATCTATTCCTAGTTTTAGGTTAGCAAGGTTTGGCATGATATAAATAGTAGGTAATCTAACCGATTTAACCATAAATAAGAGTAAACTTAGATTTGAAATTATTTAGGGATATTCTGTACATCGCAACGTAACCAAATAATTTATATCTAATAAATAAACATCAATTACTTTTAACTTTTTAATTATTTTTTTAAATACACAAAAATATATATATTCAGGTAAACGCAGCAATAAAATCATTTCTAAGTAATATTCTAAAATTAGTAATCTATTATTTTTATTATGGACCTGTTGCATCTTAGCAGTTTTTTAATATTTTACGATAAAAAGAGAACCCGTAGTTGTATGTATATAAACTAATTAATTTTTAAAGTTAAACAAAATAAAAGCACTTGGAATGAAGCCATTAATCTCTAGGTAACTGTGCTGCAGTGACGTCATATTGTTCTAACTTTAAAAATATTTTGAAAACATACGCCTAGCTGTGAATAAATTTTAACTATAGTAAAGGCTATGTTTCGCAACAGGTCTATTATTATAAGTTTTATTCATCAGTTCTTGGTATTGTTTGGCCGGAAAAATCCTCCAAATTTGGAATATCGGCAAATTTCTGTGCTCCCCACAGATATAAATCTAGTACCTGTTCAGTACATTGTGCTATAAATCTCACAAACGGTCGTACATCACCTCTGTTGGCAATTTTAAGATAATCATAATACTGCCGCCTGTAAACAATTACTTATAAAAATCGGTTTTAATCACATGTTGTATACGTTTACCTATGTTCTTTTAAAATAAGCACAGGTGGATATCCCGCTCGTATCAATATTAAATTCATTAATAATCTACTTGTACGCCCGTTACCATCGGCAAAAGGATGAATATCGACTAGTTTATAATGTGCAAGAGCTGCGTATCTGTAATCCATGTAACGAACATATCAAAATCAAACAAAGAATCTTATTTTAAGCATTCCTTTGCTCTATAGTGAAAATAACAAGAGACATATTTGCCATGTATAGGATAGACAACATTTATGAATTACTTAAAAAGAAAAACATATTAGAAAAGATAATCTACCTTACAGGATGCATATTTGCAGCTTCATCCGAATTCAACCAGTCCACAAATTCATTCATTAAAGGAGTTACCTCACCAGGACTAGGTGGCACATGATCACCTACATAAACCTATACAGATATCATATTATCAATTAGATGTCTAAAGAATTCTGTCTAATTTGATGTTTTAGCAGAGAATAAATTTGGATTCCAAAAAAGGGTTATTCGATACATAAAAGAAGAAATACGATTTTCAGACGAATTTCTGGTTGTTTATAATAAATGATTAGGTATATATTAAGAGAATCTCTATTAAATAAATTGATATATTCATCGTCAATTCTACCAGAATTGACCTCAAATTATCACAATAAGATGTATATTTAATTGGAAATAGGAAAAATATAATAAATATAAACGTCACACTCTGATTGAAATCGTTTTGACCGATGAAAACTGCGACTTTTCTTTGAATGTACTGTACAAAACAACATACCTGAGTATCACGAAAGTAGCCTGATGTGATTGGATCTACATGACCCATTATTCTACGATGAATACCAAGTATTTCTTTTATAGTCATCTTTTCGATCCTAGTTAGTAATTTAACATATTTAAGGGCTAGTTGTAATCCTAAGATTTCATTATGTTCAACAATACTTTTTCCAAAGACAGCTTTACCCGTTTCCAATAAATAACGCAATTGTTCAATGGTCATAGTATTTCCTTCAATGCCAACCTAAGATAGTAGACATTTTAAACAAATTACAATATATATTTACATAAAATCTATAGGAGTTTATTATGTTCTTACTGTGTGAAAAATATGTAAATAATATGCTTGCTTTTTAAATTTCTGATAAATATTGTTTGACTGTGGTACATCTTTTAGCATATCTCGTTTTTCATCAATTACTTTAAACATAGACAACTCTAGTTGTTCAACTACATGAGCTGTTCGTTGGCGATTCACTAAAGCACCTTGGTGATCAGGACAATGAGTTAGTGCCTAAAATTCATATAATTCTCTTTGTTCTCGCTATTATATAAAATAAGTAGTGAAAGCTTATAAAACCATGTGTTTAGTTACTACATACTTCTATGTAATAGTCTAGAAAATAGTTTTACATACTTTAAAATACAATTGATCGGCAGTGATGACATCATTTTGTGTACTTTCCAATATTTCTCCATAGTAATTTAAAATATCTGGGTTCGTTGGTGCAATCGAAACTGCATGTTCAATTATTTTTAATGCTTTTTCCGTTTTACCAGAGAGTTTAAATGCTAGGGCTGCATGCACCGAATTTTGTATCTCTGATTCAGATACATTGTATTGTTTATCTATTTCTCCATGTACAAGTTTAGACGTTTCGTAAACGACGGTATTTTGAGCTTTTAGAGCAGAATATAGCGTATGCAGAACATCTACGTCTGTGTTGCTCCATTCTTCAGTTATTTCCTTCTGATCGGAAGATGATGTAACATCAGTAATAATCAGATCCTCAAAAAATGGCTCTGATTTATTACTTTTCGTTTGTTGATTGAATAAGTAATTGTTTTGTAACAAAGTAATGTGCAGTAAAAAT
>JADQWA010001049.1:0-77500 GCA_018344505.1 Nebria ingens riversi
TATTATGAAATCTGTACAAAATATTCGAATACAATAATCTTTAACATCTTTAAACATAAATAATTAAGTTTCCATAAAATATAATTGTTGAAATTAGGACATTTTTGGATAATATTCTTTAAATTATTAATAGTTTTACAAGGAAAATACTAAATTTCCAATATTAGAATTATTTTACATACTATATAGCTACTATGAACATTTTATATGAATAATTTAACTATAAATAAAACAAATTACATTGAAGTAAGTTTTTGGTATGAAAATCGCTTTGATACTGTTTGTAGTCGAGCGCCAGTAATTTCTTTCTTCAATGTGGTCAACTTTGTTGAACAGTTGCACCTAGAGCATACAAAACGGTATTAGAATAGACAGTTATAACTATACAGTCATTAAATTAAAATTTGTAAATATGAAACCTCTTTGATTCACGATCCGGCCTCAAGCTTATGGATTGACTTATCACAGCCTCAACGCATCATCCACAAGCAAGCATTTAACATACAAGAAAGAAGCGCTTATGTTCATCAAATAGTCATCCAAGATCTTCAGCACTTGCAAGCGTATGTCCGTAAACAATTGAGCAATATTGAGATGAAGTTGGATTAAAATAGACAAACAATCAAGAAATAAAAGTCACGCCAGAACTATGCAATTCCACTAGCAACATAATCTGGTTGAAAGTAGGAATGAAACAACTAAACATATGATCGCTGATGAGATAGGCTATTTGTGTTAAACTTTTAAATAAAATGTTCTAAATGAAATATGAAACATTGCACAATATCTTACACTAATAAAAACGCAATTTCAATGAGTGTAGTTAAGTTATGTACTATTATACTTGCTATTTAAAACAATTTCTAAATCAAATAAATAATAATTAAACGAGGTACCTATACATACATTCATGTGTATGTAATAATGTACTAATAATTTACACTTAACTAAATGGTATGACACGGAGGATAGGCACAAAATACTTATTTGAATATTCATAATATCGGGCTTTATTGGATTGATATATCTTGAATTGCGGTCAATAACATTGATACTTGCTCATCTAGCTGCGAATCGGAACTCTCGCCGATCTTCATTTTGATCTTTTCTAACTGTGCAACATCGCCTTGCTGTCTTCTTAAAAAACTTAACATTAAATCAATTACCTGAAACACAACAAAGAAAACAAGCATTGGTAGCACATTTAGAAGTTTACTATAATGAATAACATGCCACTTACTTGTTGCAATTGTAAACGTAGATTGATCAACTCGACAGCGCTTTGTCTTCGACTATTTTGTAGTAACTTCAACTTGCTCTGGGCCAACTGCAACGGGTTTCTTCCGAACAAGTCCAAAGAACTTACGTCCGTTCCAGCATCTAGGAGCAACGTAACTATTTCGATGTTATTTGTACAAGCTGCTAAATGCAACGCTGTATTCCCAATGATGTCTTTTTGGTTTGGATCTGCCCCATATTTAATCAGCAAGCTAACTATTTCTTTATAACCTCGGCTTGCAGCTAAATGTAAAGGACTTCGCAGAAGACTGTCAGAAGCGTTTGGATTTGCTCCTGATGTTAACAATTCCGTTAAAGCTTCAGTGTTGTTGGTTGCTACGGTTCGGTGAAGCTTTTTCTCGTCTAAACCCAATACTTTTTTATGCTTTAACGCTGATAGATATTCGGGTTTATTTGTACGACTCTTAGCTTTCATAGTCATATGTAAAGTTTTGTTTTCACTTTGATTTTGAGTCATTTTATATTACATTGATTATTATTAAAATATATTACTACTTAATCTCTGGAATGACACAAGTGTCAGATAATCAAACGTCAAAATATATATATATTGCCAACTTCACGCTATATACACATTCTTTCCCAAACTTTTCTTATTAAAATGTTTCTAACTTTTACAATAGTATACATATGCTACAATAGAATTTCATAAAGAACAAGGGCTGAAAATGCAGTTTACTAATATTCCCGTTGTATCTTTATGAAATAAACAATATAGTTTTTATTTTAAATAAGCAATTATATTAATCATAGATCCTAAAGTCTATAACGAATTTTACAATAATTAACAAATAACATGACTCACATTCTTCAGTTAACTTTCATTTAATTTAAAATAAAAAATTTGATTGTTAATCAAGGATCCGAGAATTGCGTCATTGCGGCTTTTACTCTGGGAACAGAGAAGATAAAATAAATTCATTATTAAATCACGAATAAACAATTAAAACTCACTTATCAAAAAGTAAAGTATCCGAAGTGGTAACCAATTGTTGTAATATCGTCAAAACACCCAACTCCTTCAATTTCGCTTGTCTTTCGATTGCTCCCACTTCCCCTCGTCGCGCCAAATTCCCAATACAAAAGATTGCGGCCGCTTGTAACTTGGTGTTCACATGTGTCATGTAATTGATCAATTTCTTCAACACGTCCTCATTCGCCATTATATGCTCTTTAGCCCGTTCCCCATCTGCGATGTTCCCCAGGATGCAGAGGGCCTGTTCTTTAACATCGGAGGCGTGCGGTCCTTCGAGCACCAGGACAACGGCTTGCATCACTTGAGTTGAGTGCAGAGCCATGATGGAGTCGGTATGCGATCGTGGACTCACAAGATTTCGTATTAAGCCCAATGTTTTCATTAGAACGCGAGTGTCTGAATCAGCCAACAAACGAAAGATCTGATCCGTTCCCAAGGTGATCAAGATTTGGGATTTAATTCGCTGTTCAGCTTGGAATGCCATGTTCATTAGAGCCCATATACCTGAGCACACACACACACACACACACACATATATATATATATATATATATATATATATATATATATATATATATATATAATATATATTTATTTAATTTATGTTTAAATAATAGAGTATTGATTCAATTTATTTACCATTTAATTTTAATGATGCTTCGGGTCGATTTGTAAGAGAGCAGAGCAATTGGACAGCACCTTGTTCCAAGATCGGTTCTTTGGCGGGGGAAAACTCTAGGAGGAGATTGCAAAGCGTCGAAGACGCTACTGTTAAAAGTTCATCACATGGCGGCGGGACACTAGTTAGTAGCGCCATCAAGGGTCGCCACACTGAATGGTCCTAAAAAGAAAAGAAAAATACTCATATCAAATAACATCGTAAATTATGGTGACCGGAAGTTAATTAAAATTTGAACACTGACTTGAAATGACGTGCGAAGTTGTTGGACTGATCGTGACAACGAATGCAAACATCGAACAGCCGCTAGGCGTACATTTGCGCAATCATCGGCTAACCCGGATAACACCTGCTCCATTAGATGATCCGTTTCGATGATTCGTTTCCGGATATCTTCATCGTTCGCACCCAACGAGGCGAACGCCTTAAATGCACCCTGACGTCCACACTCTGAGTTTTGGTTTAATAAATTCGCTAGGGCACTAACTAAATGATTTGAAATCGCTGCAGTTCGTTGGAGTTCTGAATCAACCTATACAACAAAAAATTAACAATAATTTACTGAACAAACCAGCGAACAAATGAAGTACCTCGGTTAGGTAAGCTAAAGTTTCCGCTGCGGTTGCTCGATGACATATTCGATGCTCCCGTTGACAAAGCCTCACTAAACAGGGTAAAGTTCGATAAACCACACGACTGTCTGTGGCGTCGATGGCTTCTGCCCGGTGTAAATATGTCACACAACGTGCCGCGGCTAGTTGCATTTCAATGGGCCGATCTCGACTCATCAACCATACCAAGAGATCCGGAACAGTTGTACCATTCGAGCTATTTGTTCTAAACCACACAATATATCCGTATAAAACCCAATGAACAACAATTCTGTTGTTGAAACATAACATATGATGGAGTAGCAAGGAATTAAATTGATTTTACCTTGTATTTACAATTTCCATGGCCGCAACCGGATTTTCAAAGCACATATTTGCTAGACAATTCAAGGCGGGAATTTGAACCTGGATGTGAGGACTCGTGAGTAATTGGGCGAGAATGTGCGAAGCACCGGCGGCACATAACGTGTTTTGTTCATCATTTGTGCGACATGAGGCACCGAGAACATTTGCAACACATGCCTGACAAACAACTGAATTTTCTGCAGCTATATTAACAACCACATTTATATAATTTAGCTCGCCTTTTAAAGTAATTAACCAAAGCGAATCAAACTACTTACAAGCTAATGATAATAATTTCGATAGTTGTTTCGCCGAACACAAAGAACTCAAAGAATCGAAACCCTGCTGCGAAAAAGTCCGCAAACAGCACAGCGCTGACTCGACTAATCGAAAGTCTGGTTCTTCCAAAATTTCTAATAATAATGGAACTGTACCGGATTCGATTAAAACTTTTATGTGTTCATCCGTTCCTTTAGCGAGTGATCCCAGTGTGACGACTGCTTCTAAACGTACAGAACTCTTGATATTTTTGTCCTTAACTAATTGCATTAATCGCGGTACAATTCCTTGTGCGATTACTGATCCTTTTTGTCGATTCGAGCCAATCACAGAATTTTTTATATATATTATAGATTCTAAGCATTTTTGAGAATCACTCGAGTATAATTCGTCTATGTATATTCGGGAGCTTTCGACATCCTACACAAAAACATGCTATCACATATTGTACATAAATTGTCATTTATTTAAACACATTTATCATTTCTCTAATTACTCAATAAATATAAACAGAACAAAGGTGTTTATATTTAGACTTGATCGTAAATGAAATCTAAAACGCAAAATGTGAAATTTGTAAGGTTAGAATTAGAACGTACCATAAAAACCACAAAGGGCTGCATTGTAAAGATCATTGTATTAAATATCAGACATTATTAGTAACAATCGTATTATATTATAAACATGATTGCACAATTTTATTTAAAAATAGCTTAAACTCACAAATTTCCTACAATATTTACGCAATACATTTTTGTTATTTTGGCATTCATGACCGTCAAACCATGGACTATCAGCTTGCGTGAGCTTGCGATTGATAATTATCATGTAGGGATCTATTCATAGCTTTCAAATTTAAATTAGAATAAAAACAATCATTTACTATGAAAACTTTAAAAAGTATTGCTACTTATATGTTAATAATCCATTTCAACAGGAAACTATATATAAATTTGACAAATATTAGACATTTACGTGAAGCATATATTACACTCAACATACCGTGGTTCAATCATACTACTTTGCTAAAACTAAATAAATTCTTAAACTGTTTACTATTTATTCCTACTTGAATCTAATGCATTTGTTAAAAAGAATTAGCTATTAAAGTTTTAATTTAAATAATGTGCAAATTGTAACGAATTGATTTAAAAATTAAAATAATAAACTTTGCATGTTTTTAATTTAGTTGTGGCGAGACTGCCACGCATGCGTGCACGAAAATTTGCCGTTTATTGGCCAAGGTGGGAAAGTGTTAATAATTTTTGTTGGTGTGATTAATGTTATAGATCGACATATAAATGCATTTTGCATTGAATTTGTGACTTTGTTTGTGATTTTATTTAGTAGAAAAACCGGGCATCGCAAATATGTGTTTGCTACCGCATTTCATTTACAAGTAAAGGCTGAATTGAACGTCGAAACGGTACGAAATTTGGGGGGCCACCAATGTCTGAGACATAATGCACGTGTATTAAACCGGGTTCAATATGTACACTCGAAATTTACACGTATTTTGCCGACATAAAACTCAAAAAATATTTGTTTACTTTGTCAGTTGTGTCAATATAATATATTATTTTTTTGAAATGTGTGCTAGTTATTGATTTTATTATTAACCAAACAAATATATTATTGAATATAATATAAAAGAGTATAATAATAAATGAAGTCGCGCAATTTTTGAAATATTGTTTTTGAATTTAGGAATGCCGGCTTCTACATTGGACCCCGTGAGTGCGGCTCTCCGCAATTCACTATCGAAAAATTCGGATGAATTTTTGAGCACCCAACTAACAGGTTCATCACGACGAGTTTTGGGTACTAGTATTGAATTTGAGCCTAGCGAAAATTACCAAAGTACTGTTCTAACTAACTTGAAGTCTAAATATATTGTTCTTTCAAACAAAACCGTTTCACCTAGGTAAATGTATTTATTTATTCATATTCTTTTTCGTATTTGTGGTTATTTTATATGACGTTATTTAATTTTTTTAAAGTAGTAAGCCTGAAATGGGAGCAGAAGAAACTCTTTTGCCAGCTAACCGGATATTGTATCCAATTGACGCAGTCCAACTCGGTTGGAATAACTCGGAATGGAGCGTTGGGGCTGGGATGGTAAATATGGGCAATACCTGTTACCTAAATTCTACGTTACAAGCGTTGTTTCATGTTCCGGCGTTGGTAAATTGGCTACTTTCGGACAAGCAACACATGGTACAATGTGAAGATGCAGGTTTGTTCCATTTACAAATCGATTGTTAACCAAAGAAACAATAATATTGTGTTTTTTCTTCTTGGGCTGCAGGAGGTGGTCAAGGTGGTTGTATCATTTGTGCAATGTCTAAAACTCTTCAAGCATCTCAACAACGAAATACTAACGCGATCCGTCCCTGGTTGGTTTATTCAAAACTCCGAATAGTCTGCCGCCATTTGGTTCCTGGGAGACAAGAAGATGCGCATGAGTTCCTAAGATATCTTGTCGAAGCTATGGAACGCGCGTACATTCAACGATTCCGCAATTTAGCTCCGTTGGATACTCGATCCAAAGAAACAACCCCATTGAATCAAATTCTAGGAGGTTATTTGCGCTCTGCTGTTCGCTGCTTGGAGTGTGGACATGTTAGTACTACCTTTCAGCATTTCCAGGATTTGTTATTGGATATTAGAAAAGTAGGCGCGCTGGACGATGCCTTGGAATTGTATTTTTCTAGAGAGAAACTAGATGACTTGGCGTACCATTGTGCGAATTGCCAGAAAAAGGTTTAGTGATATTTGTTCGTACGCATCAGAAAAAAAAAAATTGTTGAAGCAATTTTATTTTACTATTTAGGTTTTGGCTACAAAGCAATTTTCGTTGGAACGCGCACCGATGGTGCTTTGTATTCAATTGAAGCGTTTTTCAGTGGCAAATAATAAAATAACGAAGCATGTAACGTTTCGACAGCGCTTAGAATTAACGCGGTTCGCAAGGCGGAAGCCACAAGTACCGCTGGTTTATCGTTTAGTTTCATTGGTAACTCATGTTGGCCAAACTGTTGGTTGCGGCCACTATACTGCTGTTGCCCAAGCGCCTTCTGGTAACTATTACCAGTTTGACGATAGTATGGTACGTTTGAAAGGAATCATTTCTGCTGTCGACAATGTTTTCAAATGATATATTTTATTTGTGTTAGGTCCGACCAATTTCGCAACAATCCGTATTCAATACAAACGCTTACATCATGTTATACGAATTAGAATGTTCACAACATACTACTACCTCACCATCGCCGTCACCGCCGAAGGCGTCACTTATTTGTAGCAAGATCTACAATAAGATCGCCGAAGAAGCGCATTCAACCACGAAAGACTCTTCAGCATCCTCTTCCTCCAGTGCATTGTTGAATAATACTAGTGTACCTCACCAGAATGGACTATCAGTTCCTAAATTACCTGTAACAGCTCACAGTTCAACTTACAATGGAAATGGCCGTTGTCAGAACGGAAACACGAATTCCGACTCATCCGATTCGGATCTTGAAATCGTGAGTGGTCCGTCCACTGCGCATCGAACTAATAATCCAAAACCACTTTCAAATTCTAATAGTGTCAACCAGAGCGTGAATAGTACGTCAAACATGGTGAATGATGGAGCTACTACTAGTACTTCAGGCACTTCACATGCCAAACGAACATCGCTTGGTGCTAATAATGCGTTGTTATTGAAAGAAAACGGCATTGTAAACTCTAGTACTTCACCCAAAAAGATAAACAGCACAAGTAATGGGTCCGCAAAGGAAAATGGAGAGTCCAGCACTTTATCAAATGTTTCGTCGAGTACCTCAACCAAACGCGCTATACATAGTGACACGAATGCTACAGTGTTTGGCTCATTGCCATCTAACACTTCAAGCAAACGAACTTTGTCGAGTGGCACGACGAATAATACGGCCGTGCTTAAAGAAAATGGATCATTTCCTTCTAGTTCATCAGCGACTACTTCGCTTTCCGGTGACAAAGGAACTTTGTCTAAGCGTATAAACAGCGGCAACATCTTGAAAGATTTCCACCAAACATCATCCAGCAAACCCACTTCCTCCAGTACGCCAGTACAACTAGTCCCTTATGAAGTCGATGATTCTTGTAGCAGTGCCGAAGAATCTGCAGCTACTGGTGAACAAACATCAACAGCGGCGCCTCCAACAGATAAAATCTTAACAAAAGCAGGAGCCTGGCAAATTTCGTCCACAACTTTCCACGGACCTTCACTGGAAGGTCAAGCAGGATGGAAGCAACGGCGTGGAGAAGCTGTTACAGAGTTAATGAACATGTCTCACGGGGGCTATTCGGCGCCGGTGTCCACTTGGGTCGGCACACGAGCCGCTCTCGATAGAGAAGTTACAAATGAACGACGGGAGGACCGGAAACGAACGATGATGCAAGAGAATCCAGATAAACCGAAGTGTAAACAGCCGAAATATAATAATAATAATTCGTATATAGGGGCTAAGTCGAATCCAAACTATAACCCGTTTCAGGTGAGGAATTAAAATGTTTTTATTAATTATTATTATTATTATTTTTTGTATGTTTCAAATTGATTTCTTTTAGGAACATTGTAACGCACGCAAATGGCAGAACGATTCGCATTATTATAAACCACAACACAACAGTTATAATAATAATAATAACAACAACAACATGCGGCACCGCTATCAGGGCGGGCGAAGAGGAAGCTACCAGAACAATAGACACCGGGAAAAGTTTCGACATTAATTAAGATTAAAAAAGTAATTGTGCTAAGAATAGACAATGTGCGCGTAATAATAGTGTAATTTTAACAACTCCGTAAAACAGTAACAAAATATTAGTGACAAATTGTGTACATTTCTCAAAGTAATTAACAAAAAACACAGAAAAGCATGGCATTTTTTGTAAGTAGTATTGTATTTATAATACATTATCAACAACCAATTGCTGTATCTATTTTTATAAAATAATAACAAATATTACGATTTCTGTATATATTATGAATGAACAAGTGTTTGGTTTCTTTTTATTCATTTGTAAAAACAAAAAGGATCAATCGACATACGATATTTGGATATATAACATACTTATATGAATCTTGACATTTTGAAAAGAAAACGTTTGTTTTTAACAGCTTATTATTGTGGGGAGGGGGTTTAATAAGGCCTTTCACAAGTTTTTATTTAAAATAAAAGTATCAACCATAAATACATACGACTTTTTATTTTTTTGCTACTTCCATTTCGCCTTGCAGAGTCAACCGAAGATTTATACAGGATTTTCAAACCAAATCGGAGATCAGCGTTTCACATTGAATAAGTAAACATAGCTTACAGATTAGACCATATTCGTTAAGGTACAAAACTCGAGATTGATTTATTAAATACTGAATAGGAGAATAAAATAAAAACCGATGATGCCTCGTTGAAAATAAATTGTTAACTGATTTTGTAACCTTATGTATAAGTTTGAATTTATATTTTATTCAAATTATCAGCCGTCACTGAGATGTATGTAGTATATTATCGATAAATTATAATCATAAAACAACGAGATAAATGAATATCAAATCGCTAGCGCAACAAGAAAATCATGTAGCATTTAGTATCATTTTTCTTGTCAATCGCATTATTGTAAGAAATAATATCACTTACCAAGTTAATGTGTATAGGCTGCTTCGACATCGACGGCGTGAGCAGTTGATGTATATATCTGTAATAGAAATTGTATTGTAACAATAATTTACTTTGCGCAATTTCAATAAACATTATTTATTAATTTCTATTAGAATAGAATTTATATACATAGAATAGCATCTCTTAAATATTAAACGACGGTTTTCAGAGTTGAATAATTTAATTTTTACTAGCATTTCATGTGAAATTAATTGTGCCATTTAAATTAGCATTTGCATACTGCATTATTAATGCATCGTCGACCTCTTTGTGTAAAAGTATTTCTTTGTTCGTGAAATAACGTTTCTTTCTTATAGAGTTATTTTTTCAACTAGTAAAGTCAACGATGTGTGTAACATTTTTGAAATAGCAGTTAAATTGTAATATTTAGAATCAAATGAACGTAATTAAGTTCAAATTGATTTGGTGCATAAAGCTATTAATAGAACTAATCTTCTCTGACCATATATTCCGATTTTGATGAAACACAATTGTGTGATCATTATAGGTCGTGTAAATGCGATAGTAATCCAGCTCGTTACAGGCTTACGCCAAGCGGCCGTCGCATCGCGTCGCGTCGTGCCGGAAGGTATTTCAGGGGTTTACTGAAAAGCTAAAATCCAGTCAACAATAATGCATATTGCTATACTTGATAGTCTATAATGGGTTGTGCAGATTGATAAATACATATCTATATCATTATGTATTAAAAAAATCGATAGCGTTTTTGTTTACTTTTTATTGTAATTTCCTTAGAGATACATTCTTGAGTTTATGTTTGTTAATTTGAAGCGCCTATACAAACAGTGTGCTTTCAGCAAATTTCTCATCTGAAAGCTGCTTATGAATTTCAAAGAAATCTTTTATACGTGGTTTACGATGATAAAGGACGCTATTAAACAATGAATTTTCATGAAATATTGTCAAGATTCCGCCAGTAATCACACCTGTTATTCATTTTAGCACACGACTGATTTTACAAGGCCGTAGAATAATTTGGTGTTTACAATATTTCTGTTGAAATAAGAAACGTATTTTTCGGTATACATTTGGCACAAAACAAATTGCTGTCCGGAATGTATACAAAGAAATAATAATGTAAAGAAACTTTTGCTTGATATGTTGACACACATTTTTTTTAGAGTCATTTTGATTTTATAATGATCATTATTAGGAAGAATGAAAAACAAAATGTTTATAAATACAAACCATTCGGAATAGCTGAAATCATGGTTTTGATGTACGCAGAAAACGGTTATCACTACCACTGTACAAAATACATGCTATTTATACTCTAGTCTTTTTCTATCATAGAGCCGCGCACTCTTTTTTCTACGCATTTCGTGGTTCAAGCTATTCCGAGTAGCCTGTATACACAGCGAGCACATATATATATATATATATATATATATATATATATATATATATATATATATATATATATATATATATATATATATGTATGTTATAGACGGCACTGTTTTTCGATAAAAAAAAATAATATTTATCTTAAACAAATATGATCAACCACAATATGTATACATATAATAAAGTTGCAAATTCGAGTTAATTTATTAAAATTTATGTTAAATATCCCAGATGGCCAATTTACAAAACATAAAAAACTTTTGTTTCATTCTTCTGTAATAGAAATACTTGAACAGAAAGTGATCCGGTTTTCTGTTCTTATAATATAAACATTGTTTCGTGAATTTAGACGGAAAACTTTCCACCCAGTTGTGAGATCGTTCGTTCTCATTTATCTTTTTTGTTTTACACCTGTCTCACACTCTCAAACGAGATGAAAATAATGATAATTAATTATAAAGGGGATACAAATAGGTATTATTAATGATTCCGTGGAATTAATTAAAATTCAAATCCTTCAATTTATATTTGTGTTACGGGACGACTACTAGGAAATGCATAACTAAGCGGGAAACTAATTAATGAAACACACTACATATTGTTTGCTTTAACAATTTAAACTGAACTGGACATGGTACCATTGTGCACCAACGGTACCGGTACTATCTCTGATATGTTTCATGCATCAGATAAGTTGGTTTTGCTTGGAGTGGTGTTAAATTAGCCTACATTCAATTTGATATGTCTAGTTTTACTAATGAAGTTAGTTTTCAAAACAGCAGGTGTTTACTACAGGTAAACTTTCATGTTATTGATTGGATATTATATGTATATACGTGTACTACTAGTACAACAGAAAAAGCTACACATTACTGCTATATATGTATATGTATGCCGTAGGGCTTAACTAGATTCAAACTAACTTTATCTAGATTTAAAAAAATATATATATATATATATGTATATATAAAGTCACGGTATTCCCCACTAAAGTTAACCAACAGTATTAAACTGTAGTTAGGCTATTCAAATCAGTTATTTTTAGTAAATAAATATTAAATAAACACATTCATGTAAATTATAATCAACATATCAATTATATATATTTTATGAACAAGTACAATTTTTTCCAAATAAATTTAATCAAACATGCAGATAAGCAAATATTGGTTGTTAATTAATATACATATGTAGATACACAATACACATTATTTGTTTCATGAAAAATAGTAGAATTTTAAAGAAATACACTATACGAATTTCAACGTAACTGCGTTTAAAAACAGTGTACTGTAAATATCCGAGCAATAAATGTAAAAATGTTTGTGAGTTAATAATAACGTTTTATTTATGAAATATAAATTGAATATAGGTATGTAGCTAACAGGAAAAAAAATTGAAACTATTCTAATTTTACGCCTTTCATCAGTTATAGTTGAGTCATCGCAAGATGGGCATGGCGGGTAAAAAGTGTAATTTTAAAATGGTCCATCCCTTATACCAGTCTGAAAGTCAACGCCGTTGATCAGATTCGCGCGTCCAATCAATGATTACCCGCAGAGAGCGCAGGCGTCGTCACACCTGCTTCTCACACACGGACAACCGAATGAATAGAATAACCACCCCACTTTCATAATCTGGCGTCGCGAGTGTTCAGTTGCCACCGCCGTTACTGACAGAGTGTTGTCAACACAACTCTTGTTACTTAAAGACGACTACGCGACACCGTGAGACAAATAATAAATTATGTAGTTATATTTAAATGGTGTACGATGGATAACTAGGTTTTGCAATCCCATCACGAAGACACGGCATTTTTTAACAATTTGGTATGTGTGTTGAAACAAACAAAACATTTTTTATGTTGTCGGGTCGCTTGACAACTTGTTGTCATTTATTTGTTGTGTGTTCGCGCTTACACTTGACTGAAATCTGTTGTTTATTTCTAAAGCTTTGACATTTATTGTTCATTCGTTTGGAATAACTGTATAAACGACTGTCTTTGTTCTAAAATTATATTTATACATACATACATACATATGTATAAGAGGATCATACATATGCACATACATACATATAATATTTCCTTCCCGTTTGGGTGGCTTATATTATTAAATTTAAAATGTTATCCTTCGGGATAACTTGGCTTTTAATTATATCATAACTTATGTAAAGTAGACCGAAACGGTGCTTAGAGTTTCGCGCAAATTCATTGTAATTTGATCTTATACTCGATTTTTAAATAACCCTAACCCGTTGACCCTACAGGGACTCGAAGGGTCAACGGTTAAAATCATATTTCGGCTCAAATAACATTGAATTTAAACTAAGATAAAATATTTAATATCATACGAATTCTGCAGAGAGCTTTCCTTTCAGGTAGTCTGAACAAACAATTGACATTATGGAAATGGCCAGTTAAATATGCTTTAAATAAATTTATTTTTGAAACACCGTAGATTTTAGAAAGAGTGGCAATTTTTTATTAAACTAACAAAAACTTAATGAACTTTGTGTATATTTTATAAAGTTTCAAAAGTATATACACAAATCAGTTTTAAAAGTTTTGCCTTAATACATTTATATATTCATTGAAAATATTCGCTATTTAGCATTCGCCTTAACTTTTGCTCGTACAACCAACGTTATTGGGGTATATTGCGGGATAGCCTACAGCGAAAAGCACAATGCGTTTTCGCTCGTTGTGCACTATGTGCGGCGGCACGCAATAAGTTACCCCGTCAACGCCACAGCGCTGACCGCGAGCTCAAACACAAAGCCCCGTGCCATACTTGTATTGTCTATATTTATATTTAACACTGTTACGATTCATATTAAACGAATTGGTGTATATAGGATTGAGTCTATATGTATTAGAGATAACAAAAACTAGGGTACGTGATATCAAATGTATTTTCGGGGCTAAGATAAGGTATTTAAATATGTGTCCTAAATATGGAACATCGTGGTAGTAGGGGAAAAGTTTAGTAACTACATTTTATATTGTTTAATAAAAGATATTAGAAAAAAAAACTAATTTTGATTTCTTAATGTTTTAGTCTATTTATGCTGTTATTGATGGTCTAAAATAAAGTATTGTTATTAAAGGGTTTTCTGCCACCCCATTTGATGGGAATAGGCAGGAAAATATGCATGTATGTTATTATACATAAGATTGTTTTATTCATTTAAAGAAAATTTAAAGGAAATGTGATTACAATTTTGAGAAAATAGAGTTGCTTTTGAAGTATTATTAAAAATATGTGGAACAATGCAATAAAGAAAGCTCTGTCTGAGTAGTGAATAGGTATACTGATGTTGTAGCCGAGCGAGATTGGTTGCTCCGTATATTTGACGTGGTTTTCCATCACATACATTCATATATACATACATACACCACAAAAAGGCAAATAATAAAGAGTATAGAACAAAGAAAATATAACCAGAGCACACGTGTAAAATATGTACATAAATGTACAATATAAAATGGTTATTATGATGGAATGACGGTTATTAGAATCAAACATATTATTATAAATGTATGTATATTGATTTTGTGTATGTATAAAATAAATTTCGCAGTATAGCAACCTGTTACACTTACAGGTAAGTAAAGTCAAGTACGACGTTCTATATAATTTTAACTATGCCTCCAGGGCCAAGTTCACTTTATAAATTATTATATTTTGTGCGGTGTCGCAACAAATACGCGCTATAAACTAAACTTATGAAATCGGCCATTAAAAGTTTAAATGCGAAACAATTACTTGCCATATTGCTACAGCAAACAATAAGTTCACTATTAAAAATCTTTATAGCTGATATAAAATGTACAATACAAACCATACACACACATACATACATACATAGCTTCCATTCTTTTCTTCAACAAATATTTTTAATCACTAGTTTGTTCAAGAACAAATAACAAATAAAATAGCGAATTGGAGTAGGATAATGGACTAGACTAAGGAGCTCGTTAGCGAATCATTGATTTCTTTTGAATGTAAACACTGAAATATGATCCCATTGATAGTACGACAAGGATAAATACCTTATCTTGCTAGGTATGCCTAGGTAGGTATACAAATGCATGGACTTTAATTTAAAACGTATAATAATCTGAATTTAACAAGGAAGTAATCAATAACAAATTGTAATTATTGGAAATTAAATTAACCGCTAGCGACGACAAACGCACGCAATGAAGGTTTATACGATATAGTGCCGTAATATTTTATATGTTGAAATGAGAATCATTTCAAATGTGAAGGAATATTTAAGGGATGAAACGTACGTAAGTACGAGATGCACAACCGTGAATATAAATGAGAGAAAAAAAAAAAATATATATATATATATATAGGTATATATACCTGTTTAAATATATACCTTACACATATACCATAAAAAGAAGACGTAAATGAAAAAAAAAACACTTAAATATTCACAGCGGTTTTTTGTTACATTATTATTACAAACTGTATTTATTTTCTATGGGCATATGTGATAGGTAGGTATACAATAAAAAAGTTTACTTAATACATCAATGTATGTATGTATATAAGTAGCTATACAAAGTCACTTAACATGCAAATTTCTCCGGAAATTTTCGCAAGCGCGAGATTATTTAAAACGAACAAGTTCGGTGATAGATGGACATATTTAAAATATGATACTCTGTTCGGTGGTGTAGTACCTACGTCGTACTAACTAATATTACTAACTTGGAAAGTTTTGTAGGGAAAAACTGGGCAGGGATCAAAAGGGCTTAACTTTGCCCCATCACATAAAACTACGATGCTCTAAAAATGCACAATTGCCAATCATTCCGAACGGCATAAATACTTTTCAGATATTATCTTTCATTATCATTCGACAACAGAAAACGCATATACAATAAGTATTCTTCGCACAAACAACATTTCAACAATCATTTTGTCAAAATGGTATAAAATATAGTTTGAATCCTGTCACATATTTTTTTGCGCAATATATATATATATATATATATATATATATATATATATATATATATATATATATATATATATATATATATATGGGAGAAGTTTGAGCTGGAAAAGCTCAAAATACATATTCAAAGATATATAGCCCCAGACATTGCAAAATGTTTCGAATAAAACGAATACTGTTATGCCTATCTATCGGAGTATTTTATTTTTATTTATCAAAGGGCTATGATATAAAAATTAAAGAATACATGTTCTAGAAAAGGTTTATGAATATCTCTGGATAGGCATGTATATATAGGTATAGACATATCTGAAAAGAATAAATATATACATAAAATATTCTAGTGAATTTAAATGTATATGTATGTATGTTTGTATGTATGTATATAGTGCATATAGTAGGCAATACTGTTTGTGATTAAACCAATTTCTCGGTGGTTAACCACTTCATCATCGGCCTGAATGCAAGCCACAATGGGATTGAAGGCGAGCATCGCATCAGAGCAGAGGATGAAACAACTAGGGCATCCCTAGATACATTAGAGAAGCCTCAAATAGAATTGTTTCACTTCTAAATAAACCAAACCGGGACCGGATACTAGAAACGGAATGTAGCACCATCATTGCGTTTGTCATCAACAAATACAAATACAAATAGTTTATATACCTATATGTAGCTAGGTATAGAAAATGTTGTAAATGTATGTAGGTATAGTGATGAGAGAGTAAGAGGGAATTATATTATTGATTCCGCATAACAACGCGCAATAAACAGTTGTTGGCTGTGCATTTACATCTAAACTCAATGTTTATTCAATTTTATTAATAATGTTTAAAACTCGTAATTACTTCAGCGAATTTAAATGAAGCAAATAACATAGAGTTGAATGGCGAAAGATTGTCAAGATGAATGCTGTAATCAGAGTTTTCTAACACCTCATTTGATGGAAATAGACATGATGTTATATATGTATGTATGTATGTATGTATGTATGTATGTATGTATGTATGTATGTATGTATGTATGTATGTATGTATGTATGTATGTATGTATGTATGTATGTATGTATGTATGTATGTATGTATGTATGTATGTATGTATGTATGTATGTATATGTATGTATGTATGTATGTATGTATGTATGTATGTATGTATGTATGTATGTATGTATGTATGTATGTATGTATGTATGTATGTATGTATGTATGTATGTATGTATGTATGTATGTATGTATGTATGTATGTATGTATGTATGTATGTATGTATGTATGTATGTATGTATGTATGTATGTATGTATGTATGTATGTATGTATGTATGTATGTATGTATGTATGTATGTATGTATGTATGTATGTATGTATGTATGTATGTATGTATGTATGTATGTATGTATGTATGTATGTATGTATGTATGTATGTATGTATGTATGTATGTATGTATGTATGTATGTATGTATGTATGTATGTATGTATGTATGTATGTATGTATGTATGTATGTATGTATGTATGTATGTATGTATGTATGTATGTATGTATGTATGTATGTATGTACTTCGGTAAGGAATTACGGAATGGCCTTCTAACTATTAAATAGATATTTGTCTAAAGCGTGCGTTTGTATATGTGTGTGAAATGAATACAGATACAAAACTAGGATAAGAGTAATTTTCAGCATGAATAATGCTTTTGTTTGCGAGCCATTAAAACAATGCGATACAATAATAATATTGACCCGTTATACATACAACTAAAGTCAATTTTTGTTTTGTTTCAGCACCGCAATCACTTTCAGCAACAATGAGCTTCTTCAGTTCGTTACAAGAATATGTTAGTAGCAGTGTCGCAGGACTTAGTCTTAGTCCGAAAAGGTATAACCTTTGCCCAAGAAAGAATGACATAAATCTATATCAGTTACACGCTCATAAATATTACTAAATATAATCATTCTTTTGTGTAATAAATATGTGTTATACATGCCATGTATCGATTTATTATAAGTATTTATGTATGTTACATTTATATTATAATGTTCATTCGAATTTCTGGAAAAAATTTCTAATGATTGTAATTGGGTCATTCCAACAGCAATCTGTTTAAATGATCAGTCCTAAAGAGCACTTAATTTAAATGTGAAGACTCGAAAATAAAAAGTAAATTTCTTCTTGTAGAATCAAATTTAATCTACTGGAAAATACTTTCGATTTGTTTTTAAAGCTTGCAGACAAAAGTGCAATTTGTTATTTTTGTTCAAATATAAATCGTATTTGCGCTTGAAACTGAAACATTTCAGATTCTCTTTGGGTCGGTCAGAAACCGAACCTGCTTCTCCTGGCCAGCATCAGCCACAACCGCAACAACCAGCGGATTCCGGATGCCGGAGTGGCTCGACGGACGGAGCCACCCATGGCTTCCCCAAGGTGGTGCCGGCGCCTGGAGCGACCGCTCTTGTGCAAAACCGCCGTCGGACGCTGGAGTGCCTGTTGCCGGCTGGCCCCCAGCGACGCGCCGGCTCCTTCCGCCAACAGCGCACCCCCAAGCCCGCCGCCGACAAGGGACAACAGACGTTTTGCTGTCGGCGGTTGTCGTGGCCGGATATCGACCATCAGGTCGTGAGCGGGTGAGCGAACCCATTACTTATTGGTTTATAAGAAAAATTTCACTCGACTTGAACACGGGAGATATTAAAAAGTTTTGACAAACTACCAGAGGCCGTAAGGCGAAATAAATATACACAAACTAAAAGTTTTTTTTTACAACTTTTGACTGTCAATTATATATAGACCCATTGGGCCACAAACGTGACATATGCCATTCTTTTACACTTCAGGAGACCCTCACCAATAAATGAACATAGTAATAATTCTGTTAATAACATTTTTAACAACACGGAAATGTCTTCTTTGTTCTCTAATGGCTTGCTATACACATCAATGCATACAAAAATGATTTTCACTTAAAGTTCCTAATTGTAATATCCGCCATTTTTTGATTGGTTATTTGTGCTTTCAAAAAAACTGTGATACATTTATGGGATCTTTTAGGAGTGAATCTAATCAAATAATATAATTTCCGTTGAAATTGATTGACTCCTAAGCAAATTGTCGAAAACTCTCAACTATAGCAACCAAATGCGACGCTGGTTGCTCACGCATAGGTGTTTTTATGAACACGAAGGGGCAAATTACGAACACATAAACCTACTTCCATAACACACCTAAAGTGTACATTCGCTAAAAGAGTTTATTATTTCAAGCAACTGTTGCTGTACCTTTGTCATTTTTGACGATTGTATCCGCTTGTTCAATATACTATTCTGCACACTTGAATCGCTGACAAGTGTACACGACACGATTTATATAAAGTAGAATGAGAAATATATATATATATATATATATATATATATATATATATATATATATATATATATATATATATATATATATATATATCGTGTTTTTCCGGGTACAATGGGTCGTTTTGCTATCTGCTTTACAATACACAAGGCGCCGGAACGTCGGATATATAACTAGACAAGGAAATGTGAGCATCTATCTATTTATCCAGCTCTGGAGCAAGCTAGATGTGTGTATGTATGTATGTACTTCCAACAAGTAATTATCTGAGGTTCCGACAACCGGGTTCCTTGCAACACACATATTAGTTGCTCACGCTTTCACGTACATACATACATACATTCAAGTCACTCGCTCTCACGTTTACAAAGTCGATATTTTATAACTCGCCTACCCACCTAGCTACCTACGTACCCGCACGACGCACGATAACAAATCAGAGATTTAATTAGCCATTATACAAGCGTCGCAGCTTGGTTGCGGCCCGCGCAGCGACGACTAACGTCGGAATAAGCATGTATAGTATATAATATACAGATATCACCATGCTTACATCAACGTCGCGACAACCACTTTGAACGAATTATTTCGACTCAATAACTCAGTTAACATATTCCATGTATGTATGTATGTATGTGTGTATCATACAACAAAACACGAACATACGACGGTTGTTTCGCAGCGCTCAAGTCGCTTACGGCACAACAAACGAGAATGTATACTCTTCGCGGTGGAAAAGAAACAAACTAAGCTTGGATTGCCTTAGAATCTCAACAAACGAGTAGACATCTGAATACAAGTATATAATATAGGAATAGAATTTTAAATTAAAACTAATGACATTGTCACAACCTAGAACAAACATTGCCTATGCTAGTGCTTACAGTTTGGCACTGATATTTTTAACAGTTGTCGATTGAAAATTATTTCATTTACAGTGGTCCAGCTAAGCAAAATTAGCTAGCGCTAGTAACATAAAATTAGTTTAACCAACTATCAAATATTTTTTAACGTTAGAATTTTATTTAAAAAATGAAATGTCTCTGGAAATAAAATCCCTAGTAGATTTAAAACGCGAATGATATTTTGATTAATGAATTAAATTTGTTAATACAATTTCGCTTCGCGATAATATTCGATAAACCGTTCAATTGTACGCACTGTATCATATGATGGCATTATTTGACGCTTAATTTGTGCAAGCAATTGCGCACAGATAATATATTCATCGAGTTTGTAAACAACGTAGCCAACGAAATATTGCATTAGCTAATTATATTTTTCACAAACAACGAAAGTATATCTACTATATGTGATGATGACGATGATGATGTGTGGTGAGTATATATGTGTATAACTAAAACTCTCTAGTGACCTCAAACCAATTTCAAACTTAAATAGCGATACAGTGAACTTTACCAATACAAAAGTTCGAATTGTAAAAGTTTTCTTTTTATTCAATACTTAATATATTGGGTTCTATAACAACATTGGAACGAAAAAAAAATCAATCAAATCAGATATTTAATTATGTATTAGACAAAAAATTGTTTTGCGGTCCTACATCTTGCCAGAGCAATCTCTAAATTGAGCTACTCTACACAATCGAATCCTATCAAGTGCAATTAGATATTTTATTAAATGCCTACATCAATAACGGGCATTTACAAAATGTTCCTTTCTTAAAAGACTGTTAAGAATGGTTTTCTCAAGAGTTGACGTTATTTTTATAACGAGACCAAAGTGGAGCTTATCGGTGCTTCCCGAAAGAGTATTTGTTTAATAAAAGAAATGTTGGATGGATGTCTCAAGAGACAAAGAAAATATTATAACAATTCTCGGAACACTTACTTTGATTACAAAAAGAATAAACATATTTTTTGATCCAATTTTATATAAATAACAACATATGACTTGCAAAGCGCTAAAATCAATCATAACTGTCAACAAAATGCGTTTTAAATTGATTAAATTCTAAATTGAATTGGAATCAAATGTATTTTGACATTTTTCAAATGCAACGGGAAAACTTATAAATCTGTTGGTACGAACTGACGCCGTTTCCAATCTATTAGTTTGTAAATGCTATGTCTCTGTTTCCGTGTTAGGATCACCGCATTTTAGAAATAAAATTCAGGTCACAGCGCATAATTTCTTTCCGACCAAATAATAAATGTCGGCATATAAATTAAGTGCAATCACTTACGAGCAATCGTTGATTTAATTTACGATAGTCGACCGTGTTATCGTTGCTTTGCGTGCTTTTTGGTTAAAAGCACAGCATGGTAAAGTTCTGCAAAGGGTTTTGGGTTGACATCATTTGTTGTTTTGAACGGTTGTACTGCTACAGACATTTACAGGGCAATAAAACAACCATCATATTATATTTCAGAGGCAATATCCAATATGTCTTAAATATATGATGAAGAGTCTCAAGTGTACATCATTTTTAGCTCCCATTCGATCGTGTGTCTTGAATTAGAACATTTCTTCAACGAAAAGTTCGTTTTTCATCGCCCTGAATCCAAACATAAATATTCCATATGTTCCTCATCGCGTTTGCTCGCTCGTAAGACCAACATTTGTTGCTCGTTCTTCTCTGAAGATACTGATCGGTTTCCCACCAAATTTAGAATACATAATTTATAAGTACGCAATTCATGCCGTTCGCATATTAAATCGCGTAGGCCCTTTATGTCTGCAGTTATTGGGACTCAAAAAAAGGCAACCACGTTAAATATGAAATTACACAGCCAATGTTAAATAGCTCTGAGCATTGATAAAGCTAATGCTTGTTATAGGTTGCAACAATTAATTCATTTTAATTTAAAATTCTATGCATATACATATATATAGGTATACTTGTATACGATAAAATGTCTACCGTTACGTATATTCAATTTTAATTATATTTTCGATTAAAAACCACCGTGAAATAATTAAAAAATATAATCGGTTCAAAAATATTTTCGCGTTTTGCCCAAGGATTAAAAAGCAAATAGAATAACAGATTTAATAAATTAATTCGTTCAATCAACGAACAAAGTATAATTTGCGAGTTTTAGGCAATATAATTATGTATTTATTTAATATTTAATTACTGACGGTTCGTGTTGTTCTGATGCAGAGTGCAAGACGTAGATGGTTCGTATTTCGAGAGCTTTACAGCGCTGGCTTGGAAACAAGAGAACCAACGCCGTAATATAACACAATCAGTGGAGAACAATGCGTCTGAATTGCCACCGTGCGAAATGGACTTTGGGATATGTCCCATCGATTACATACTGCCCCAAGGAGACAAGGATAAGTTGTATGTGGACATGTTGTATACCATAGCTAATGCTGTAAGTATTATTTTGGATTTAAAATTCATTTGTTTATGTATGTTTGTTGGGATAGGTAGAAGACGGTAAGTGTTATACGTGTATATTATATGTACATACATATATAATAACATCACCTAGCTAGATAATTTGTAAAGTGAAACAGGATTGCTTGTCCTTTGTAAACCAGTCATAATAGTCTATCTTTGAGGCATGTACACGCATACATACACATTCCAGTTAATACGAAGTACTTACCTATTTTAATTATCTATATACATTTTTTTTTCGTCGAAAGACACCTTTGGGTTCTGGAAAATTTGATACTCAATATATGCGGCTCTATACGTAGACTCTATAATAGTATAGTTCTGTGGAATGCCAACAGATCTCGAATATAATTTATTAAAACATTAATTTGAGCCAGAATTACCACTGAGTCGGCAACCATGTCAATCGTATGGCACCGAATAAATCCCACTCAACAAAATAACGTAAATCTAAAAAAGGATTTGTCACGAATAAATATGCTTTGAAATGCGTTTGCGTTGGAAACTTTTTAAAATATTTACAAAATTAAATGTGATTCTATAATTGGATCCGGAGGCCGTCAGGAGTTGTCATTTTATTTTGTGCTCTCTTTCGTATTTATATATATATATATATATATATATATATATATATATATATATATATATATATATACGTATGTATGTATGCATGTATGCATGTATGTAGTACATCCTATGGTTTTACTGATGCTCCCTCGAGCTCTGAGCACTACGTATAAACCCGACTAATTTAAACACTTGCTTTGTCCTTTTGTGTCATGTAAAAATGAACATTGCACAAAAAAGGAAATTGGTATATTGTTCAATGTTGTAGAATTGAATGTGAGCCACGGCAAAGTATCACACTTATTTAAATGCACAATTGGCACCGCTTGCACATAGTATATGAGGGTGTGTATTTCCTAAGGTGGGTGCCCCTGCGCCAGGAGGTCAATTTGCGCACTACAAAGACGACCTATTCTTGTACGGACAAAGAGCGTTTGGTATCCCGCCTGATCGTCATTACCGCATGTTACACATGGCTGGCGAAGAAAAGCCGCCGATCGTCGTGTTAAGTGTTGTTGTCCTCGAGGCGGAAGGACTCGAGGCCAAAGACGCAAACGGTAAATATTGCCAACAACAATCAAAGCTCAATCTTTCTTTCGCGATAATAATCATGAAAAGACACTCACCATTTATGTTGCTAGGATTCAGCGATCCATACTGCATGCTGGGTATTCAACCGATGCCTGCTCTTTCGTCCCCGCAACCGCCGGTTGCAAATCGGACGCTATCTGAAACATGTAATGATACACAATTGCTGAGTAATCATGAAAAACTGCGAAAGCATCATAGCTTTAAACTGAGCTTTAAGAGGAAAGATGGTCGCGTCCGCGAGCAACGGGACAGCTTCAGCGGGGCTTTACCCGCCAAATTTATTAGAGCTACGTCTGTGAAACCACATACCCTAAACCCAAGATGGAACGAGAAATTTAGATTGTAAGTGATACCCCTACCCTCTTTAGAATAAATGGGTTAATATTAAAAATGTGTCTTCAGCGATATAGATGAAATCAATAGTGACGCTCTACATTTGGACATTTGGGACCACGATGACGAAAGCTCCGTCTTGGAAGCCGTTAGCAAACTGAACGAAGTGCGTGGTGTTCGCGGACTCGGTCGCTTTTTCAAACAAGTTTGTCAATCCGCCCGGCAAAGCTCTCAAGATGACTTCTTAGGGTGTGTGACTGTTCCCTTGCAAGACATACCATCTACAGGTCTCGAGGGTTGGTTTCGCTTAGAAGCACGCTCCCAACGGAGCTCAGTCCAGGGCCGGATTCGATTGAAATTATGGTTATCAACACGTGAAAATCGCGGCACATCTGAGGAGGATAATTACGCTGAAGTTCGCCAGCACGAGAGCCTACTCACCACTTTCATAGGCTACGAAATACGGAACTGGCAAGGGGAGAGCTGGAATTGGACGGGAGAGTTACCGGGGACGGCACTGACTATACTACATCAACATGCTGTTCAGGTGGGTAAAGAAGAAACACCCAAATGATGTGAACAATTCAAGATACTTTTCCACACGTAATAATAATTTGTCCTCAAGCAAGCTCTTTTAGTTGGAAAGTTAACAAGCCTTCATTCCTTCCCTGTTGTCATTGTTGTTGTTCTTCACCAAACATATTGTTATACTTAAACTTTTTTAATAGGGTGACCTAACTGAGCAGCAACGAGCTTTGGCGTACTGGGCCGCCGCCGCTAAGGTCTACTTGAAGCTCCCGTTGGACCCTCGTTGGTTGCTCCAACTTCTTCAGGACCTGGAGCGCGCTTGGAACAATGGAACACTGTGTCGCGAAGAAGAAGCATTGCTCACAGAGGCGTTTTCTACAATGCTTGGTATTTTGGCGGCATTGGCCATCAAATAGCGTATTTATTTAACCTATTTTTAGAACGTTGGTTACAACAGTTGCGACACCATCGTCAATTATTCCCAGCTTTACATCCTGCTAGTCTGGCACGGTTAGAATATTTATTGAGGTGCCTGGCGTTCTTAGCTAGTATGGTATGCTAATTCATCACTAATATATTGCTTCCTTAGCTTTATCCACTCCTCAAACTTCTACAATAGTAACAAAATAGAATTTCCAACTATTGCTTTTAGAACTTAAATTTCTTTCGATTGTTTCCTAATAGAATTTCAATCTATTGTTTTCAATATGTATACTTATATGTATATTATGTTTGTATGCATTATATGTGTTTACCCATACAGAATGCTTTTTGGAAATGTTGTCCTTTCAACAAAGAAATCCGGGGTGAAATAGTAGCGGCCCTTCGTAAGGGCACACCAGATTGGTTTTCTCATTTACGCTCAACAGTTTTAAACGCTGAAGAGTACGATAGTTCGTTAATAAATTTCTGTGGCGACGTGTACATAAACTTACAACATGGATGGTCTTATTATCACCAATTGTTTGAAGGGTTAGATATATATATATATATATATATATATATATATATATATATATATATATATATATATATATATATACATATATAAATAAATAGATGTAATTTAATATAATTTGTTTTAGGACAAATGGAATACCATATTTTAGTATTGTTTTCAAACAAGTAGATAAACTTGTAAGTATTACCAAACATGATTGTATTTCATAGAGTAGATAAACAAAAACATATTTTTTATTCAAGATGGCAGATGAAATAATTGCGTTCTTGAATCACCTCGGGCAAGCCGATGAATCTAATATCAGACTGATATTCGCAGTATATTTAGAAATGAAGGATTTTACAAATTTGTGTCAACATATGCCGACGGGGGGCGACCATAAATTGCTCCTTACAAGATGCCATGAGTGGTTCGAACCAGCGGTCAGTTGTTGGTTGAGTATCTGCGAAGAAAAGGCTATCCAAAGAGTATACAATCGCAATAAGGACATATTCTTTTATTTTACGCAACATATATTTTCTAGGTTCACGTAGCTCTAGAAGTTCAGAAATTATGTGAGGGCGATAAACTAGTACGGCACAGTTCCTCAGCCGTTGATATTGTTGTGATGTTTTGTCAATTAAGAGATTTTTGGAGACTTCTCCAATGGCCTAAAATTCATTCGATACCTCTGCTATCGCAACTGTTGGAATGTGTTGGTGCCACGGCGTTACTATACGCAGATTTAACGCATAAACGGCTCCAAGATACTGGTTTCTTTGATAAGATTGGCCCGTTTAAGACGGCGGACGATATGTGTATTGCCGCTAATAATTTGGAGTATGTCTGTAAATTTGTATCACTTTTAGGTGAGAACATTTAGGTTTAATCTAGATAGTAAAAAACCTTTAAGCTACCTACAAATATACATAATTTCCAGAAAATTATTTTGATTTCGTATCACTGGAGACAATCGCTACTGAAGCTCAATATTTGTCACTGACAAACCGTTTAGATTCAACGCTGAATCAACTGCAAACCCATATAGTAAACATCTTAAGGAGAGTTAGGCCTCAAATGCAAGACGCGCTCAGGAAAGCAATGTTCCACTTGGCCTGGTCACCGGAATCTTTGCCGACGTTGCAAGCTATTGAACCACTTTTTGATTATCTGCAAGTGCATTTGAAAGCACTGAACATTGCATTGCTACCGCAGAACTTTCAAAGAGCATTATATGAGGTACACGCATTCTGTATCCATAGATTTCCGTGTCGTTAAATGTCTACATGTTTAACTTTCATTCTTCCATACCCGGGTATATTTTTCTGTTTAGGTGTGGGAAGCAACGCTATCAGAACTCAACACCCAGATGGATGGTGGCATTGGAGCGAACACGGACGAAATGCCAGCGATCTTCCATGATCGTCTTCATTCTGCATTGGACATGATGGTAGATTTCTTCCATTCGGATGGGCATGGACTTACGACAGACGTGCTCCATTCAGAGCTGTATTGCCATGTGGAGCAACGTCTGCAGTACCACCGCACCGAGACTGAAAAACTAGTGGAGATATTTTACGGACACAGACTGCAAGAGCAACTGAATGTGACCAATGGGCCTTACGGAAATTTAGCTGTTCGAGCTTACTTTAACCATGATTCATTGTGTGTTGAGGTTCGAGTTACATTATTGAGAATTCTTACAACTTTATACAATTTTATATCCCTTTCTATAGGTCCTCCACGCCAAGGACGTGATTCCACTTGACCCTAACGGTTTCAGCGATCCTTTTGTTATAATTGAGTTGCTCCCGCACCGAGTTTTTCCTCACTGCAATGAGCAACAGACAAACGTACACAAACGCACTCTAAATCCAATATTTGACGAGTGCTTTGAGTTCTCAGTGTCCTTGGAGCAATGTCGCGCCAATGGGGCTATGATTGTCTTTACTGTTATGGACCATGATGTATTGACCGCAAATGATTTCGCAGGCGAGGCCTTTTTGGCCCTCGGGAGCATACCCGGCGTTGCAGACACGGGCAGTGGCGTAGATAATTTCCATGGGTTAAAACATGTAGAACTTGTCTTAATGCAGCAACAAAATAAAGGTAATCATATACCTATTATCTATGCCAAGAATCCTCAATTATGTAGTTACAGTTTCGTTAAATGGAGTTTGTTTTTTATTTTTGTAGCAAATCCGATTCTACAAATTCTAGAATCCCGAATCGGAGATCGTCTAGCGAGTGACTTTGTGAAAAAGCAAAAATTGCGAATGGTCTCAAAATAAACGTAAACCAAAATGGTGACGATTTAAAAATGTATATCCTTGAAAGTCAATGAAAAGCGTTTAATGTATAATCAACTTTGCATATATACTTATTTCGAATAAGAAATATGTAACTATCATCTATTTTTTCTACTTGATATAACATATGGGTCGTGACCAACATTCGAAAAATTAGTCGAATGATTTCAGGTTTTGGTCACAACGCATAGTCACCCAAAAAAATAACCCTTTTAAACAAATTTTCTATAGCAACGTACTTTTCTATGACTGAAATATATTACTATAACGATGTGTAATTATACGTAAATTATCGTCAATCCCTACAGATTGTTCAGATTTGTCAGCACTGACTTTCAGAATATTTTCTGCAAGTTTTAAAATAACGTAATCATAGTTAGTTGCTGGCAAATTTGAACTCCCTCCCTATACGAATAAACAATCAATGTACCCTCCCACCAATGTGACGAACGCCAATTATTATGTTCAAAGTGGCCCAATACTACTCTAAAGAACTTAAGCTTAACTTAACACTACACATATCGTAACTAACTAAAGATGGCTATAATGTCTTAAAAGACATATCATAAACGAGTTAATTATATTTATTGGACTAGCTTTTCGGATCAGTCCGATACTGTTCAAAACAGACAATACCTAAATAAAAATCAAACGTGTAGTATGTAATGTATACGTACATACATACATACATACATTATAGCCTGGGCGGACAGTACAAAAACAAAAATAAGTTTTGTTGAGCAGTTAATATTTTTGAATATTTTTATTACCTTCGGGTTAGATTTTCAAATAAAAATGTTACGTTTAGGTACAGAAATTTTATGAATACATTTTCAAAAGTTATTAAAGTTAAATAATTTATTGAATATTATAGAATTTTTTATGATACATTCAAAATAATAGTTATAAAAAACGTATTGCACTTAATTATTTTGTGAGTTTACACTATAATAATACATTTTTGTGCCACTTTGTTGTAGAACTGCATGTACCACGGTCCTAAGCTTTATTATTATACCAATTTAATTTATATACAATTTAACTTTTTTTTAAATTTATATATATATATATAGGTATATACATATATATATATATATATATATATATATATATATATATATATATATATATATATATATATATATATAAAAAACAATCAATCAACCAATTAATATTTAATATTAATGAAATTATACACTATAATAATAATTGTTTTAAAACATAGTCTACTAATGTTTACAATCTAAAAAAATATTTTATCTGATGCACAAAGAGATACAATCATATTTACAATTTAAAACAATCCTAAAATCCTTCCTAAAAACCTAAATAAATCCAAATTTATAGTGCAATGTCCAAATGTTTGGAAATTTATTGGACTTTGGGTGTTATTTGTTATAGATGTTAAAATTGGGCATTGTATTTTGAATTTGGACTATTTTTGAAATTAATTTTATAAATTATTGCACGTCCACATCCTATCGAGCTTAATGTAAACTCAATGTCAATTGAAATCAAACTGTAACACTTACACTAACTAAACAACATCATTTATTAAATAATATGTGATATACATACATTCCTTGATTTATGTCAAATAAATATAGCATTGTATATCAAATTTGTTTATTTATGTATTTATAATACTTTATTCCCACAAGCCGTTCAACACATTTTATAGAAATGTAATATGAGTTGTTAGAGTATCAGGGCGCTAATTTTGGAACTAATGTGATATGTTCCATAAAAGAGCGAGGGGGTAAAACTAAAATTTTAAATTAAACACACTCTAATATTATGAACGGCGTTTATTTTAAATAATAAATTAACATGACATAGAAAATATATCATGAAAAAATTAGAAATTAATTGTTATAGAAAATAAAACTATTCATGTTTGTCTTCCGATTCATCTACTCCTTCAGGTTCTGGCCGAACTGCTTCAGCTTCTGGCGTATTCTTCAGATCTGAATTTAAGCCAATAGTTTCAGGCTCTGGCTGAGCAGTTTCAGCCAATTGTAGTAAATTATATTTCTTGTGTTTCATATAATCAGGTACAATAGACATAAGACAAAATGATCGTATAATCTCAATTATAACAGACAATTGTGCGTTTTTCAAATCAACTTTATGTGCGTCATTTTTCGCTGTAATTAAAGCTGCGATTTCTTTAATAACTTCATCACGATTGATTTGATTATTATTTCTATGATTGAAAACGATTGCAAATGATCTAGGTTCGCCAGAAAAATGTTTGTTCATCAATACTTGCGCAGTGGTTTTAATTTCGACTAGATTCGCTTTGCAGGTCGCTTCAATAGGGACTAAACGAAGTAGAAATTTCGTTTTCTGGCTTTTCGTGCTAATAATATCATTGATAATCGCTGACACAAGTTCCACTGGATCCGCAACTGTGGTACGGATAAAAACAAAATTCTTAGCGCCGGATTCCACAACCTGGAAACGTTTCTGCGACGATTGTTCATTTTTCATAGCGTTTACTTCTTTGGAGAGTTCATCGCTGATGTCTTCCGGATCTGATTCGTTCGATTTTTCTTCGACTTGCGGTTGGGGATGGCGCAAATCAGCGTATTGATTTAATATGTTGTAGGATTCTCTGACGCATTCTTTCTCTCGGAAATTGCACGAACATAGAAATCCTTTCAAACCCGTTTCCAAAACATATTTTTTACGACGACTCTGCATGTAGTAATTTGGTTTTTTCTTTTTGTTATCAGGCTCAGCCATGGTTGCTTTATTTACCGCTCCAAATTTGGAGGTTTATTATGAAAATGTCCACTATTTCGAAGTGTTCGGAAGCTTAAACACGTGTAGCTGTTTACAATAATGTACGTTAGCCTCAAAATACTTTGACAACTCTTATAATACAATAATCCGAGTTGTTCTACCCGATTTTATATTATAAATTTAGATATGATGCTTGCAGACAATAAAATTATTTATTAATAAACTATGTCGTATTTAAAATATATTCGCTCATTTTTAGTATTAAACTATTAGATAGAAAAATTATATAGGGCTTCGTTAAACATAAACTATGGATTAGTGTATGACATACTTAATATTGACATTTGTTGACATTTTTAACAGATAGATAGATTGTATCTATAGTCCATAGTATTTCTATAATTTTTAAAATTATAAGAGAATGGAATATTTTTGACCAATTAGTTCACTAACCTTGGTTGAAGTGATAATGACAAGAGCTCGAGGATTATTGATATTCGGTTATAAACAATTCTGTCTTCAATGCAGTTTGTGCAATTAAATAAGTAAAACATGTCGCAAGAACACTTGCTCAGTTTTGGGACATTGGTCCACGCGTTTGCGGGCTCTTTGGTAAGAGTAAACAATCAAAATGTTGGGGCACTTTTAATTGTTTCTGCCAACAGGGTGGCGTCTTTGCGATGGCCACACTGTACCCTTTCGAAACGGTACGCTCGCGCATACAAGGTATTTCAAAATGTTTTATTATATATAATACACCAATATAAAAATTAATGTTTTTTTAGTGGAAGATTCCAATAAATATTTGCATAAATCTATATATACCATATTACAAGAATTAATACAAAATGAAGGCTTGTAAGTTATTTTTAATGCGTATTTATTCCTTTTTAAATTAAAATGAATTATTCCAGTTCGACGTTGTACCGTGGAATCAGTCCAGTTTTAATCTCAATGTCCACCTCGAATTTCGTCTATTTTTACGCATTCCACGGTTTAAAAACATTAACCATCCAAAACGCAACCACCGACCTTTTGGTTGGCTTAATCGCGGGCGGTTTAAACGTTTTTATAACAACCCCAATGTGGGTTGTTAACAGTCGATTAAAAATGAAAGATGTTGGCACAACTACAGAATATTCTGGTTTACTAGATGGTATGCTACACATCGCGCGAACCGAAGGTTTGTCCCAATTATGGTCGGGTTTAGTACCCTCGTTAGTTCTAGTCGCAAACCCCGCGATTCAATTTATGGTTTATGAAACTCTAAAGCGTAAACTGATTGGCACATTAAATCCAAAAGATGTCCATTCGATTTTTTATTTTTTCATCGGGGCTATCTCGAAAACAATCGCTACTATTTTCACTTATCCATTGCAAATTATTCAAACGCGATTGAGATATGGGTTAAAAGATCATTATAGATTGAACGAAAATGCTGGTTCAATTGAGTTGTTTTTATATATAATAAAACGACAGGGTTTCAAGGGTTTATTCATGGGGTTAGAAGCGAAATTGTTGCAAACTGTGCTTACGGCAGCGTTAATGTTTGTTTCATACGAGAAAATTGCGCAGTTTGTGTTTTCGATTATGTTAAAGAAATAGTTTCTTCATAAATAAAAATGCGTATATTTGTTTAGTTGGGATAGATATTTAAGCCTATTAAATTGGGAGCGCAATCCTACGATTATGAACATGTTATTATTATTAAAACTAAGTTTTTTGAACGTTGCTCTAATAATAAAAAAATTATAATATAAAAGTTATAGGATGCTATTGATATATACAAGTTATGTACGAACGTATAAACGAAAACAATATATATATATATATTAACAAAAAAAAACTTGCCTTATTTCCAATAATCTTTGCATGAAACCTTATGGAATTGGATCTTCTTATTGTCCACACACTCACAAATAACACTAACTTTAATATTTAAACGAAATATGAGCAAGTTTGCACCGTATACTGGGCTATTGCAAATGGCTTCATTAGTTCAGTCAAACAATTACCATAACCATACACTTGCAATTTAGACAAAAAATGTATGTTACGAAGACAATCACATTGTTTATCAATAATTAACATTAGTAATAAGTTATTTTATTACAATAAATACTAAATAAAACCAATACAAATCTGTATTTTTGCTGTATAAAACACGTATTTGTACGGAACATCACTTGGACTCGGAGTGATAATGACCATGCGCAATCAAGCGCCTCCTGGAGTAATATATTGAAAACATATCTACGTTTGAAAATTTGAAGACACTTTATTTATAATGTTTGTAAGCATTTAACACTACATTCTGTTCGAAATTGGGGCGTAAATGTAATTGTTAGCAAAATAATAACAGATATTTGTACAGTACGAATTATATTAGCAAATATGTCCGGCATCTTTCATGCATATTATTTACGTACGTTATAACATTCGCTTGTGAATGATAAAATGTTTACTTAACAAGGCATTTATATATGTAATTATTATACATACACTTTAGGCGTAACCACATACAAAACGTAACGTTAGATACATAGTTTTGAGCAAAAATCATCGATCCTTTTGTTTGAGCAACCTCTCACTAAAACCATTCTGTTTTACCAATTCCGATAGGTATGATAACTACTAGAGATTTTTAATTTAATCATATAAAGAGATTTATGTACAGGTTATCACAAAAATGTAGAGTACATTTATTGAATGTATTATACATACGTACATAGAAGTATGAACGTATATACTGCACGATACCTATAAGCTACCTCCGTAAACAGCTCATACAAAATACTGCAATTGCAGACGTTTCCGAAATAATTTTCAATTGTTTAGTTGCTGCAAGTACGATTGATGAAATAAGGTAACGTTTTGTATGCACATACATACATGGCATTAAGAGCAATGACGACATTCCTGCAGCAGCATTATAAAGAAACAGAAAATTGCTTAAATACAAATAACCAACAAAATATAATAAGTCTAACATTTTGAATTTCATAATTAATCAATCAATCAATTAATTAATTAATTAATAACAAGTCAAGGGTAACAAAAACACCCTTCGCGCTTTCATTCTGGATAATTAAACTATTTACATTATTACAAAGTATGTGTTCCCTCTAGCCGATGGCTAATTCAAGGGCGTCCTGGTCCCACGCGAGGGGCCCCCTCTCGACCGAAGGGGGGCAATTGGTGGACAGCCCTATGTTGTCCACGTGGAATGTCTCATAATATGATAAACTGATGACTTGGAAACACTTTGAAATTTATTTGGAATCGACTCCCCTGCTCAAGAGGCCGCCCTCGGCAACGGGAGTCACACGCACATTAAGTATCAAGGCACTAAGTTTATTCAGTTTTTATATACATTATCAGTCAATTGTGATTATGCGGCAAAATCAACTTTGTCCCACGAGAGCGAGGCTCCCAATTCCGGCGACGATTTAAAATCCTCTAAGCCGAACAAATCAAACGGATCCGGATTGCCCAACAGAGGATCATACGTAGACATTTCGGCATCGAACTGGGCAATTGGCGCAACGGACACACTTTGACCAGAAGACTCTTGGGGAAGCAACGCATCAAGCCAGTCGGAATCATCGGTGTCCATCGGCACAGCCATGCTGTCATAATGGTTCATGGCCTGTCCCATATTTAAATCCATATCCAGTTGGCTGAAATCCATAGTTTCCAATGTCTCTAAGTCTAATCCAAGATCCTGCAACGTGGCTGCGTCTAAGCCCAAAGAGTTATCTTGAGGACGAATGTCGTTTCCTGGAGGGAAAACCGGAGGCTCTTGCACACGAGGTCCAGCCGAGCCCGGCGTCGAAGGATCATGAGCCGCGCTCGGTGGTAGCTCACCATTCTTTATTAGAATCTCTAGCACATCATCGACAATCTGACTTTTCACACTATTCTTCTCTTTCTTGATCTGTTTGGTTGCTTCTTCGTACAAGGGAGGCGGTGCTTTGGGTTCTTCTGTTTGCATGATGGTGCTGGTGATGGATGGAACAGTTTGGATCTCAGGAGTAGGTGTGGTGGTGGTGGTAGTAATCATTGTAGCTATTGGTAAGGAGCTAAGGAAACTTGGAAGGGAATTTGCGCGAGATTGACCGTTGACTAGTTTAACTTTCCCTTGCATTAGCTGGTTTAGAACCAAAGTTGCTGAAGCCCCATTTAAGAGGAGACCATTCGTTAGGTTCTTTGTGTTTTGGAATGCCACATGTTGCGCCTGCTGTTGCTCTTGTTGTTGTTGCAAAAGTTGTTGTGCTTGCACCTGTGCTTGGACTTGTGCTTGGACTTGTGCTGCTTGAGCCTGAACTTGTGCTTGGACTTGCACTTGTGCCTGAGCTTGTGCTTGCGCCTGTGCTTGAGCCTGCGCTTGTTCCACTTGCAATTGCTGTAGAGCTTGCATCTGTTGCACCTGCATTGCCAAGTGGTGTTGAGTTCGTTTACCCAACAAGTGCTTTTGTAAAGCAAAGTTACTCCGTTGACTCTTATGATCTGCTAGCACCGGATTAGGTTGGGCCCTAACTTGCTGCAATTGCAATTGCGAAAGCGTCAATTTCCTCTGAAGTTCCTCTATCCGTTTCTGTTGCTCACGCACTATATCCTCTTGTTGTGAAGGTCCAAAGTTATTAATATTGTTAAGTGTCTCGTTCAATTCCATTGCCTCCTTATGGATTTCTTCGTCTATAGAGTGTGGTGATCCAGTCATCTCGTCTTGAATATCGTCTTGCGATTGCTCGCTACACACGGACATTGGAGCACTTGTATCCATGATTATATGAGTCAAATTTTCCGTGAACGGCTTTAATCGTTCAATTAATTGTGGCTTAGAACCGGACACCGGAAGATTTCGTCGCTTCAGTTCAGCTTTCAAGTCGCTAACTTTCATATCCTCCAGACGATTTAGCAATCGTGAAGAAGTGATGCAATCCGTTGTGGTAGATACAACAGCGGCTTGTTGTGGTGACTGGGACGGTGATGGTGCTTCGCTGATTGGTTTTTGAGCTGCCGGCAAGATGATTTGTGGGTACTTGTGCTGCAATTGCAATTGCCACTGCAGGAAAAGTTGTTGCTGTTTCAGCAGCAACTCGTAAGAAGTTTCACCTGCAAGACCCGTGGGCAAGCCCGGATTCTTTTGCGCATTCGGTGGCCCTTTGTACTCATGAAACTTGATGGTGCGCGTCTTAGGAGCAGATTTAGACTTAGACTTTTTGCGGTTTTTATCTTTACCGGGTGCGTCGCTCCGGGCGGGAGAAGGTTGGGGTTTTGGAGTAAGTGGAACTGGCAGTTGCACAGGTATAGGACTTGCTACGGAAGAACGGGGACTCAATGTCGACGTGGAAGATACCAAAGAAGCAGGGCTAGGAACTGGCGCTAAAGGGAGTATGGTTGGGGCTGTCACCGTACGGCACAAATCCGCAAAAACAATTCCAGCATCACAGACAGGCGTAGCACTAGTTACAACAACAGTTCCTTCACTGGCGGGAATCGCCAAACTCACAACGATCCCCGCCGATTTCGCTGCAGCCTCCAATACATCTGTGCCAGGGCCTGGACTCACCAAAGTATCTCCTTCGGAACTTTGTGAATCATCCTCATAGGTAACGTAACTGTTTGGGTGTTGCGGTTTGTTAATCTGTCCCTCGCAAGTCGCCCGGAAGGGTATGCGGCCAGCCTTAACAGCCTCTTCGATAGGTTCTTCCGTGTGCAAGATGTTCTTTTGGATCAACTCCAGAGGACCTGGTCGATGGGATAGCTGGTCGTTCAACTGATCTGCTAGCCGAGCTTTTTTAAGCATACGCTGTTTTTCTGCCAAACTCGGGTCAACTACAGGTTCTGCTTCCAATATATGTCGGCGTTCTAACTCGTGTCGAGCAGGCCTTTGTTGAATTTTTGCTTTGAGCATATCGCCAGTTTTGGCACGTTCGAGTTGTTTGCGTTGCTCGTGAAAAGCTGGCGGAGTTTTTAAAGCTGAACACAAGAAGACATTCATTACTGTTTATACACAAATCCTATACCTTAATTGAGTTATAAGAAAAAGAAGTACTTACGTGGCATGATTCCCTGTGCAACCAATTGATTGATGGGTCTTCTCAGCATCAACTTGACTTTGAGTGCTGCAACAAGAACAGATACATGACACTGATTCTTCGAACATCACTCACAATATCTGATCACCAACTAAACTAATCACTGACTGACTGGTTGGTTGACAAGGCACACAACACTAACAATACCAGATGGGTTTCTGTTCCGAAGAAGTTACTCAAAAGGCGTCTCACGTCCACCGGAAGAACCGGCAATATATCCTCGCAAGGGACATGAGGTCAACACCACAATGTGTCAACTTCAGTTTCGAAATAAATTTAAGAGGAAAAAAAAACGCGTACGATAGAAGTAATCGTAGATGGAATATAAATAATATGATAAATCAAATTATACCTGAAAAATGAATTTTTCATTCCACAAATTCCAAATTTAAACATATAAAAAAGCGGTCAACTTTTTTCTGGAGCCTTTGTATAATATTTCGGTCATGTATCGAAATGTGTAATTTAGTATGTGCATATATAATAATAATAAATTTTCTGAGCATGTCCCGATGCAAGTGTGTATTAAAAATGCTAATTAAATGGAAAATAACGGTAGGTGTGTTATATTCGTTAAGTTTGCACATCACTATGCGTTACTTCTAACATGTCATGTAGTATCTGATAAAATATATAGAGGCACGTTCCGGAAGTCCAGTAACCGCGGACATTCGTCCGGTCTAAGTAAACTATTAGCAGGACCGTATTATTACAGGACATAAATGAATATATAGCAAGATAATGAATATATACATTTAGAGACTATCTTTTATAGACTTACATTGCTTATTTTGCTCCATTGTGTTGACTAGAGGTGACGTATCTACGACCGCCTTTGGTGGTGAGGCGGTGGTTCTAGGCGGCCCACCCTCCGCCATGCTGGGGGTGGCGACACCCACCTGGTGGTGGTCTCGGCTGCCCCCCTTCACCCACTCTGGGTAGATGGCTGCGATCGTATCCACCAAGTCGCGATCCAATTGGATCTGCCAGAAACCGGAACCCTGCTCACTCCGGTGACTGGATTCTATACATATATATACAAATATTACATATACATACATAAGTAGGTATATAAGTATAATAGCTATTTTAAATATTCTAAAAAATAAATACATAAATCTTAAAGTATGCATCGTGTTTATTGGTTTTGAAGCCAAATAATTTTGTAATATTCCTTGTAAACAAAATTAACAACTCGTAGCATTCAATGTTTATTATAATGTAACGATTACGTTACTATAACATATCAAATAAACAATTATTCTTATTAAATGGACGTCTGTATAAAACAACTAATTAAAAAAAAAAAACTAAATTGGTAATTCTACGCCACTGCTGCAGCACAATGTGGGCGTCCGCCAAATAAAATTTTAAAAGTATCATGCTGTTGAGATGTATTTATTTTTTGTGTAAAATATCGTTTATTTTGTCTAATATAACAGATGGTGATAGAAAACATATGATATTTTAGTTTAGACCATTCTTCAGTTTACCGTTTCAAAAGAAAAAAATGCTTCTTGCTCAAATATTTAAATAAAATACTATATAAATATTATTTGTTTAACTATTTATAATTAAACAACAATTCATCGATTTAATAAATATATAATTAAATCTTTGGCATTGAATTAAATAATATGGAAGAAAAAAAAACATCTATTGTAAAAATAGACCAATGTGTTACGAAATAAAAACAAACAACGTAGTACATATATACATACATACATACATATAATGCCGTGTTCTCAAACGTAAAATACATTTGCCAAAGATTTGTTCCAGCAAATGTTCTCTTAAAACAACAAATGCCATTTGAAAACGTGCGTTGGTTTTACTATTATAATTATTATACATGCAAACAATTTTATTTCATCATTATGCACGATCGAATATCGTGGGCTGGTAATTCATTGCATTGAAAGATATTACGAGTGGCACCTAATCGGTTGGTCGTACCCACTGGACAAACAGTATACTTGAACGCAAATCAAAGTACATGTTGACGGTTGCTGTTGGGTGCCTACGCAAGCTAGAGTACAGATCAACCGTGACCGAGACCATACACTGGACGTGGGTGCGTTTCTTTCACTTTCTGATGGTCAAATCACACGTACACACAACAAACACATGCATATTCATTCATTTCAAGTCAATAGAAAGGCGAATCAATCGCTAGGACCTGATTAACTTAAATTCCGCACATTCGTGGACTTGGTACACAAACTGAAGTTTGTTAACTACATATTTTATTGGTATAGTCCACTTTGGCAGTACTCCTACACTTCCACGTGCAATTCTAATATTACTATAGACATAAACTCCTTCGCCAAAGCATTCTGCACGAGTTTTAATTATTATTTATTGTTTAGAACGCTGTGATGCCAACAATTGGACGGAAGCCTCAGCGAAATAGACATTTTTCTAAATGTGTGTAACCGTTACTACATATACCTATCAGAAAATGAAGCGCCGTACGTAGTACGGAAGAGCTAGAGCATTTCGGATTGAAACATTTATTTAACAAAATAGTTTTCTTTCATCGCCTTGAATTCAAAAATATATATAACTCATATACCCATTCGATGTTCTCTCACTCGTAAGACCAAAATTGGTCGCTCATTCTTCTCTAAAGATATTGAACATAATCACACCAAATTTGGTTTACATAATCTATGGGTACACAATTCGCGCCGTTCGCATTTTAAATCTACTAGGTTCTTTATTTCCGGAGAGATTAGGCCACATAAAAGGCAACGATTGATTTTAGAAATTTTTTGAAAATATCAAAAAATCTATAAGAAATTCCAATATTTTTTTAATCTAGACATTTTTTCAAAAATGTTATCCTAACGCTGTTTAAAAACATTTAATAATTGCCTAAACATGGATTTGATGTTACTAGCGTCAGTTATTTTTTGCGTAGTTGAACTATTATACATGAAATAGATAAAATCTATTTCAATCGACAGTTGTCAAAATTGTTAGTGATATTGTTTATTTATACAGAAATTATAAAGAAATTCGCTATACCAGCCTTTAGACATCATTGCTAAAGAGTTCTAAGCATTGGCTTCGCCAATGCTTGTTTTGTCTGTTATTGGAGACATCGTTCTATTAAACCCGTATTCTACTGAAAATACATAGAACTGAGCTGGAGGGAAATGGCCTGTTTACATTCAGTGTTTTTCCAAAACATATTATGCATGCATCCATAGCGTCTTCTGTGGCCTATATAATACAGACACATTCTTTGGTGTTTAATTGGTGAAGCGTTGGCGATTTATTGTAGGCGTGAAATAGTTCGTAAAATGAAATGATTTCTATACATACATACATACATGCATGCATTTATTTGCTCAACGAAAAAATAATAGTCGACAATACGGCCGGATAAGATTAAAATACTTGCGATTTTTCGGTGCAAACGCTAAAATAGCCTCGCACCCACACTAGGATTAACCTTGAATATTGGCGGCCAATTTGGCACCAAGGTTTTGCCAGTAACTAAGTTTCGCTTAAGCATCCAAATGCAACAGAAATTAATAGAAAATCAAACAGCTGAGTAGGGTAAATGCTACACATATACACGTCATGCTGGTTGCATACTTGAGTATTTCTAATAACATACAAGGAAAATTGTTTTCAGGTATAGAAAGCTTTCATTAAGTTCAATTTATTGGTAAAGTATTTTACACGTTTTGCGAAAAAATACTTTTGATTATTGTACTATAAATAATGTATAAATTATATGTATATGTAAGACAAGTGCCTAGTACACTATTTACTATAGCGAAGACTGCGGCGGCGGGCCCGCAACCGTTCCAGGGGCCAAATGTGGCTATTTATATGCATATACGCGTTGCTGTTGCTACCAGGAGGGCCCCCTTGTGCCACTAGTGCGATCTCTGTTTTACACACATTTAATGTGAGGGCGTATGTTTGTGTGTGCGTGAAATATCTACAACTACAACAAATGAACTGTCAAATGATGACAATTCAACTAAAACAAGAGATTTCATTTTTATTGGCTTGTTTGACTACTAGGAGAAAACAACCAATGTCTCTTTATTTATTCTACCGATAATATTTAATTGTGCATCAGGTTACTGTAGATTTTAGGTTTAAATAAAATATTATTTTATGTTTTGAATAGCCTTTTTATGAAAATAACAGTAAATTACGAGGGCTACGCCACTGTATACGCCAGCGTTGTCTAAACTGTTTTCGCTCAAAATCGATGCCAAATGAACAGGAATTATTGTGACATTTATTAGTTAAATATATTTATAAGTACAGTGCGAAAGGAGTTTTTTTCCTACCGAAAAGTATTTTAAGATTTCTAAATACTACTACATAAATTTACAGTTGAGCGACACAGTTAAATTATTAGTGTCTTATTTGCTTAACATAAATAAATAATACAACGCGCCTCCACCAATTTTTCCTTCAACAATAATTACCACCAACATCACGCTTTGGTGACGTTCAACAAACTTGTATATTTAGAATAATGACGTATATCTGTTGACGTGAGGAATGTATTTAAAAATGTAGGCGTATGTTTTCAAATTATATGCATCGCCGGTTTGGATTGATTAAATATTTAGTTTATTTGTTGATCAAAACACATCCAAATTACTCGGCGGTTATTTTCATAATAATTGTTAATTAGAATTTTAAATTTCCATTTGTGCACCATTGTATGTGTGTGTGTGTGTTTGTATTATAATTAGGATAAGATGGCAATTAGGTATATATAATTAGGCCAGTTTATATGTAGCCCACGTTCACGTTCGTCTAAGGTCAACCCGAATAACAATAGTTCGTGTCAGCGAACAGACATCAAGATGCCAGCTAAACAATTTCCGATTCAATCACTGTCTCATCTGCACATTAGAAGATATGTATATATATATGCAACGATGCGCTTATCAAATTTCATTTGAATCGATTTTCCTTTTAGTCAAATAAACAATTAAAAGTAAGTGATCAAGTGTGTCACTCAGGTGTGGTGGGCGCCAACATTTTACTCTGTTTCAAAATGTGTTTACCACCGTTAAATGCATTTGTTGACATATGTGTCTAATACCGGTGGCGTAATCATACGTTTTTTAATTTATAAGCACAAAAGCGTATGTTCATATTTGTTATTCTTGTGGTGGTAGTGGTGGTGTAGTCATTTTCAACACAACCAGATACACAGACAGCATATTTGCTCGGGTTTGGAGGGTTAAGACAGTACATTGGCCTACTAAAGAGCGCCCGTCTTCCATTGATTGGGAAACTCTGGCATAAACATATTTCGAAACAGAAGTTTCAAAAGAAATTATTTCCATAAGGACAACAACCTCCTAAATATAGTCACACTAAACTACATTATGATGTTAAAATAATCAAAATTACACACACACACACATATATATATATATATATATATATATATATATATATATATATATATATATATATATATATGTATATATATATATATATATATATATATATATATATATATATATATATATATATATATATATATATATATATATATATATATATATATATATATATATATATATATATGTGTGTGTGTTTGTGTGTGCTCGTGTGTAAATTTTTTATAAAAGATTTGTCTTCCTTGATTCGTTATCACACAATAGGATGATGTGTCATTTGAATGTTTGATAGACTTGATACAATCCCAGTCATCTGGGATGAAGTCCAAATGATATATAAAATTTAAATATATCCCAACGGGAATTATATTCTATTTGTAATAAGACCGTTGGCCAAAGTAATTCCAATTGATGATTTCTATAGGGCATGTGTGTGTGTATATACATTTAATAGTACCTACCTAATAATAATAATAATAAAATAAAGAATATGATTGCTGTAACCGAATCGTGCAAAGAAAAACGTCCCCAAAAACCACCAACGTGATTTATTTACTCTATTTTAGGAATCGGGTGATAGAAAAATATATGTATGACGGTAAGTGTATTGGTGAGTAATTATTAGTGTCTAAATGGCACGCAGCCAATTTCGTTTGAGGAAAAAACTTCGGTGTGTACCTTCATATAATTTTATTGCCAGGAACTATAATATAGTAGTGTTGGCTAGCTTATTACACCTTATCATTGGGCATACATATTTCACATTCTTATTATTCGTTGTGTGCCAGTGATGGTCAAACAATTGCACTTCACAAACACTCCTGTCTATTTCAGAATTACGCTTTGTGTACGTGCGGCGTGGGCCTTAAGGTTTTTCACCGTGCGAATTGCTCCAATTCCTTCTGTAAGGTACCGAAAATACACCGGGCACCTGTGCTCTCTAGAATGACCCACTTTACACTATCCCATATGCGTAATGGTAAACGAAACATACATACAGACACACACACATACACATCCAAGGACAAAATAACTATTAAATATGTTAAATGTATTCTATACTGCATTATATGTATGTACATATATTTTATCCAGAACTTTGTCACCCTAATCGAGACAGGTAATTATTAATACTTATGTCTATAATATTATGATATATGTAGGTATGGAACATTGTATAGATGCCAATTTTTACACCTAAAAATACACGTTTTTTTCGCATGTCCTTCCCAACAATGTTAGTAAATGTTTTTGTTAGTTAGCAGAGTAATACTTAACCTAGTTGGCATGTTTATATGTATATTACCTACTTAAAGTTTATCTTAGATCCAGAAATGAGACAGAAGTGAAAATCAGTATAAACAATTTAAAATTCAAACACGACAATACTTAAAATATATGTATGTACGTATGTATGTTCACTACCAAAACAATTCAATATAACATAAAACAAATTTAAGAATGCCATCGTAGCTAAAAGTTACATGCTTTATTTACTAGTGATGGAAAGACGTTTTTGTTTCTTTTGGCACACCATCCATTCACTAAAATACTAGCTACCGCAACTTTAACAAACATTTTTAACTTGAAGCAAAACTACATACAAATTTACTTCTTCAACAGCTAACTCATGTTCTTTCTCTGTCTATGCATTAGGTAAACAGAGCAAGAACATGAGTTCTTGTCTAAAAAGAATATAGCTAATGTAATATAAACTTATACATTACAATTAGATAATAATATAATTCGTATTTTTCGAATTTATTCCTATTTAGATTGTTTTTATTAGCAATTAAAGTCCACCAACTTAAGTTATCTGTTAAATTGACCATATCAATGTTGTTTTAAATTGTTTGTCACATGTTGCGCGAAATTTCAGTGATGCTAAATACGATAATCTCTAGATTTAAATAGAACGGACTAAATTAACAATAAAATAGCAATCATATGGGATTAAACTGTTGCTGGTCCAAATGTTGGCAACACTCGTAAGAAGTGTCACCAACCGTAAGTTATAATAAAACACTAGTATACTCTCTTTCTGACGTCATTCGTAGAACGGTCAACGCGCAACTTTAAACATATCTTTAAATATATAAGATTATTAACAACAACAGTTAGTTAGTTGTTCATAAAAAATGTCCTAGTAGTTTAGAGCAAATTGTTTATTCACGGAAGAAAACTGTAGCCAACATATCATGCGTGTATTGCGGGCTAGTCTAACCAATACAATTATTTTGCATGTCCTATTGTGCCAGGGCATTGAAAACTTATTACTTGATAAAAATCTATTTGCAACACGAGATACCTATTTATGTTTTCTAACGTTTTCCGAACTACAGTTTTAGTTTATTTTTAATCGAAAATAAATTTTTCATTTAACCTTTCACAGTTTATAAATACCAAAAGTTGATTTTGTAAATATATAGATATTAATATTATGGCTAGATTCCAGGTATATAAGAGAAGTTGTTGGTTTTGTGTAGTGTATAGTCTTTCATTGAAATTCAATCGTGACATCAGTACCTATTTTAAAAATAGCTATAGGAACAAATTTTAATTTTATACTTGGACGCGTTTGTCACACTCAAAAAAAAGAAGCAAATATACTCAAAATTCCTACCACGATATTCATGGATGCATGGAATTTCATATAAAATGTATCAAACATCAGAAAATAAAAAATCAATTTTATTATTTAATACGTTCTAAATTTGTAATGCAAATGTTTATAGCAATTAAACTGAGTCTACAATAACATTTTGATGTCTGTTTCATTTTGGGAAATGGGTAATAAATTTGAATCGTTTAAATTGCGAGAAATCATCATTTAAAATAGAATAGGTTTTTGAATCTATATTTCATATCTATAATACACTTTCAATTTTTATAGTTTTTATTTTGCATGCACAACACATTTGCCAATAAAATGTCGTTTGTAAAATGGCCGATGTTACTACACTAGATAGATATAATATTATGACGCCAAAACTGACCTATCACCTATCTATGCTTGCTTGCCTGATGGCCATGCTGCAATTACTTTGGATGAGCTTCGCGCGTCGGACATTTGAACTAACCATTTACTCAACCGAATACTTTCTATCACAAATATTTGCTTTAGATTCATAATTTATTACAAATTATTTTCGTAATTCTAATAATCCAATTATTGATTTTTTGATGGCACAACATTAGATTAATTTAAGCGGGATGATAATCTATAAAATACAGTCGAACTTCGATAATACAAAAATTTTTCGAGCTATCAAGACTTCGAGTACTCAATATTACATATAAGTACATATATATATTGGATATTGCCAATCAATTTTGTTTGAATTATCAAAAATTCGAGTTATAGAAATTCGACTTTACATATGTGTGTATGTATAAGAAAGCCATCACGTGGTGGCTATAACAGGTTTAATCAGCAGACCTTGAAAGAGGAATTAATGCTGTGTGATGATTCTGAATTTATATTAGACAGAATCAATCAAATATATAGATGATTTTTTACGCGTGTGTATACAGATTTATTTTTGTCTTCTTTTATACAAAAATGCAGCTTAGTTCAATTTAAACTAATCGTTTTTTCTCAGTTTATGTATTAGGATAACAGAGCAAGAACAAGAGTTTAAACTGAGTTGAGCTGCGTTTTTGTGTAAAAAAATAAAGCTACATCTCTGTTCTAGTTCTGTTTACCTAATACATAGATAGAGATAGGTGAGTTTAAACTGAGTTTTTTGTTGTGTAAACATTTAAATTCGGTAAATAAGTAAGTAACCTAGTTGTTAGGGTTCGTTGTCTTGTACTACATATTATGAAATGTGCGTGAATATAAATAGTATTAGCAAGATGAGGACTTCTTCCTTAGTATGAATTAGTGCGTCATTTTGAGTATACATGTATGTATGACAGAGAAATAATGTAAGTTTTATAATATTATAATTCTCGACAGAATTTGATGATGTTTACTGCGCGATTTGTTTGCCAAATATTTAACATTTAAATTCGGGCCCTGGTGTGTTTTCGCTGAACATTTCAGCGGTGATATTTCATGGGAAAAAGTGTTAATCAGAGTATGTGTATGGATGAGAGGCGACGCCCAGCGTCGTACAATAGTCAACAGCATCACTAACGCTATCTTAGGCAGGCTATTAATAAACGGCACACATTCCAAAACCGTATGTGATGCCTGACAAAACCGAAGCCAAACTTATAAGAAGCGGCAGCAGGGGCGTAGTTTAGGTTGCATCAGGTATACCACACATATATATTGATGCTATACACACATACATACATACAGGTAAAATACAACAAGACATTAAATAAAACGCATGCATTCAAACATCGAAAAGCAACACGTCGTCATGAAGAGTGACGCTGTTAACCAACCCTTGACGATAGTTTTTTTTTTTGTAATATAATAAGAGAGTGAAAAGTTCTCGTATAGATGTGCCGCAGTTTAGAATATGACATATTTATATTGTAGGTTTATTATGAGTAAGTCCAAACAGTCAATAAGCACTCGGTTGCAAAGTAATTGGTTAATGTATTATTTGATATTAAACGAACCATATTATTAGTATTATATATTAGTTTGTAATAGTAAATCTGCCAACATAAAGATTGCAAATACTCTCCACAGTTAAAAGCTTCAGTGAATGAATTTGAGTTTTAAAGAATTGATAAATGTTCGATAATATTTGTCAACGTAAAGCTTAGCTAAAGTGGCAATGCATCAAATACACATATAGTTATTAGCACATACATCGGGGTTTATTAGTTTGACGTCCATTGCACACACACTGAAAAGTGGGGTGACTTTGACTACAGACCGTCACAGTGTTTGCAGCGCTTGGCGCGTGGTTCCCCTATTTGCCCTGTGCTAACGGGCATGATCCCTGTTTGCCCCCGAGGACGATTAGAGCGCCGCGGTGCACGTGCGGGTGGTGAACACACTAACTAGTAATAATGGCGTTACGGTGAGTGCGGCGGCGTCACACCAGCTAGGCGCCGGGCCGCACACGAGACGCCGCAGCAACGTCGCACGGCGATGTAACATATCGGACGACGCGCTAGAGACTGCGGCGGCGGCACTAGCGTCTCGACGTCGATGTCGTCCGAATGGCCAGCGAACGCGCGTTCCTTTCAAAGGTGACCGTTGTTACGTTTCAAGCGCTAATGATGACTCAATTTTTGAATTACTAAAGCGCGTTCTATGTTACTACTAACTCCAAAATATATCTTTGTGGATTTGGTTATTCATTCATCTATAGCCGCATCATATCATTATTAAACTACAAACATTTTTGCATGCGGTTTGCAATAACAATTTATATTAATTTCCACTAAATAGAGCTGAACTTAATGAAATACATTTTTTAAAAAAAAAACCCTATTTATAATTGCCTTGTTTAATCTAATATTGTTATCACTACTATATTTATTATCCAACTATCTCTGATTAGAGTTTTTTAAGATCTGCTTTTAATACTTAAGAAAACAAATGGATGCAAAGCAAAAATTGTTGTTATTTGGCGTAAATATATTTAAAATAAAGAAAATGCATTAATTTTCAAAGATACACATGCTCTTATAATTGTTGACTACTTTGGCAACACTGGGCGTTTAAATCATATACATATATATATACACTAGTTCAGGATGTCTAAGACAGGGGTCGCGTTTTTACGCTTACCGACGCTATTTATTCTAAATCTAAACTTATGAATCATAGATGTTCATTTTCAAATTATGATTCAATAATTTTATTATTTAACTAAACTATTTTGTTTTAATATTTTCCATGCCTACTTAAATATTATCATGTGTGTTTATTAAAATGACATACATACTTATATGACATATTTATATGCTCGTAATATGATGTCTTATCTCATTTTTCAAAGTAATCAAAGCGATATTTGCAAAATAGCCGTTTTAAAAATCATATTTTGTGGTAACGCACGTATGGACTACACCATACACCTGGCGTTTGTTGTGCAAAATGTTGTTGATTTGATTATGCAAACTTCAACAACAATAAACATATGTCATTTAAACAGTCTAAACAATACTCATTAAAGATTTTTGTGGTTCGATTGTAGTAAAAAACAAACATATATAAACAAAACCGTAATCTAAAATAAATTTCCTTTTCAGTATTTATAACTTATTGATTAATACAAAGTACAATTGCTAAATTTAGCATGGTCTCAGTGATTTAATTGTCAACTTATCGCATTCAAACAGTTTACACGATTTTACAACAATAAACAGTTAATAATGTAAATGATTGTCGATGTAGGGGCTTGGGAAAATTATAATTTCGGCATGGCCGGTTACCGTTTCGATATATTTTCATGAACAAATTCAATTTTAATGTTTGCCTAAATATATATAGGTGTTATTTCGGATAAATCAGACGATTTCGTGTAAACAATTATACATGAAGTATCATCTGTTTGGTAGCAAGAGTGGGTGGGTTAGTACGAATGTCAAAAATGACTTACAGATTGTAAACGCAGACGGTTCTTTAAATTTCGTTTCAAAATTGCACTTGGACACTTTACAAATTGTTTTTCAATAGTACTTTAGTTTATTTTAGAAGTATTTACACATAAACAACAATATAGAGCTCTTTACAACCGCACAATCTTCTAGTTGACGCCATGTTATTATAAACGTGGTACCAATATAACTAAATGAATATCCCTAAGAAAAATAATGAATAAATATGAAAATTGACAAAGGCGTTTTCTATTGTTATAAATGTATTAGTAAATATATTTAATAATACTTGTATGCATTCGTGTTTTTATTAAATGTTGCAATGCATTATTTTAAAAGGCAGTATTACATAGCGCAATAAATAGAGATTCATTATAAGAGGAGGATATGGAAACATTTGTCTATTTGATAATAATGTATTTTCTTTAACAACCGCATCCAATTCTTATTAAAATTCACAGAATTAGAACTAAACACTAATTTACTAAGAACTAGAGTTAAGATGAAACATAAATAAATTAGTAATATGATAAAATTTCTCTAGTGAGACGAGTGCGTTTTCACTAAGTTTGATTGATGGCTTGAGGAAATGTTTGCGAATGAACTTCTTCAATAACTTTACACCAAGTCAGGGCATAACCTTCCGGGTCCTCTAAGTAATACGTTCGATTAGGCTAAAAATAATACAGACGATACATCTTAAAAATATGCAAACGATTACACTAGTCGTGTGTACTAACGGTATGCACGAAAAATGTTTTAAAATTTTTCGGCTCCACTCTTAAATCGGCCGTCCACGGTATCTCTCCTTTGAGTACCATAGCACTGGGGTCTACATAGTACAAATGGGGCCCCAGAGTTAACAATAACATTCTTCGTCTAGCAAATAGTCCCTTACGCTTATCAACTAGACCCTGTTTCAATATTAGATTCCCTTGGACAAAGCTATGCCATTTCTCCTGCTTCTGGATCTCTAGTCGTCTGGCGATCTCTTCCGGTTCCAAATCAGCGATGCCCTGTTTCGGCTGAACCATGATGTTACTCGAGCAGAGGCTCTCGATTTGCAAACGCGATACTTTTTGATCATCTAAGCCGGGTTCGTGATTCGGTACTTTGTATGGAAAACTACAGTCGCTAGCGTTATTTGGCAAGTTTGGGGAAATATTGGGCGGGGAGCCTAAGTTGCGGAAATCTAAGCCCGCAAAGAAAGGGTGATCGCGTATTGATTTGTATCGGATTAAATCAACAGCGCCTAAACGCAATTTCGGTTCAATGATTAATAGTTTTTCGACTAAATCTTTCGGGGCTTCTCCGAAACCTTCAGGGAACTCATATTCCAATTTGAGTATCTTTTGGAATATTAAATATTCCGACATTGAACGAAACGGTGGTAAACCCGAAATCATTTGATATATAATACAACCTAATGCCCACAAATCAGAACTGTTGGAGGCCGCTGAATCAGTTAGTAGTTCGGGACTAACGTACTGAGCTGTACCGACGAAACTATTTTTACGCCCGCGACTCTGTTCTTTGTCCTCTAGACTTTCCTCTAGTAGTATTTTGGCACTGCCGAAATCTGTTATCAAAATATGCATTCGTTCATCTAGTAAAATATTCTCTGGTTTCAAGTCTCTATGTATAATCCCTTTCGAGTGTAACACCTCCAACGCCAACACTAGCTCAGCCGTATAAAACTTGGCACAATCCAAATCAAACGAACCAACTTTATTTATATATTGTAACATTTCGCCGTTTTTCGCATAGGAGAGCACAAAATATAACCGTTCTCGGTCTTGAAATGTGCAGTATAACCGAACAAAAAAGTCACTGGCATCCGATAGTAAATTCAAAACTTCTTTTTCCCGTTTGACATATTCAACTTTCTTCTCGCGTATTATATGTCGTTTCTCGCAAACTTTTACTGAAATAAATCATTTGGATTTCGTCAATTCTGGCTACGTGCTACGCGTTCATACACTTACTTGCATATTCTTTTTGTGTGTGTATATCTTTTGCTAAATAAACTGTGCTGAAACTACCCTCCCCGATCTCTTTTCCGAAAATATAATCGTTTGCGGAACGTTTGGATGTAGATGTGTTCGCTTGTGGCACACCAGTTTCTTGAGATAGAGGAGGTGTCATCGTAAATGCATTAATAGTCACTAATAAATTGAATCAAACAGTTCCAATTCGAACGTTAAAGAGGAAAACAGACAACTGTCACATCGAAAACTTTTAAATGTATATCAAACAAATCGATGTCGTCAACATACGTATTATGTATGAACAATTAGGTTAATCATTTACAATTGGATGTGAAAACATGTATTTTTTAAAGCTATGACAGACTCAATTTCTTCGGAAAACCCACCTATAAATTAAAAATCTACGTCACAGTTATATAGACGTCATACACATTAAAGTTTTATTGCAATAGACGTAAAACGATGTAAGTCACTCGTTCTTTCTTCAAGTAGCGCAAAGCGCATTCAGTTCGATTGCGGATTAGCAAAATAGTAACCAATTATTTGTTAACTTAAGGTGTGTTCTTTTTGTAAACTGTTCACAAAAAGCACTCTATGATTGGTCGTTACTTAAACTAATCCAAATCAACACTATTTAGCAATATTTGTTATTATTTAAATGCATAAACGGCTAAATATCTAATAAAACTACATAAGAGCAAAATAAAACGACGTTTCTGTTATAAAATTATTAAATTTAAAATGTAAAGCGCGGTTCTATAATGTACGTATGTATGTAAGTACTACTTGCCTACCACACATTGGTCGACCAATCATATATTTGCACTTTCAACCCTCATCCCTTTCACAAAGATGTTTTATTAAGCTTGATTAAGCTAGATTTTCACTATTCTATTAAGATTCAATCGTCATATAATAAACAACAATATCTATTTATATTTAAATGATTATTAACACATATCTGTATTTTGTTGTAATATTTAATAAAGCTACCACGGCAATTGTTTAAACAAATTGTATTAGTTTCGATTAGAAACATATGCTTATACAGTTTTAATAGAAACGTATATGTAGTAAGATAATGTATAATTATTTATTAATACACCATCCACTTTATTTGACTATTGGTATTTTACAGTGCACGAGTGAGTGCAGTGTAAACCACCCTTAAGAATCTATATAGATGGGTGTTTCATAGTTTTTGTATATATGTTCATAATTTTTCCTGTGTTTATTGTCCACCTATGTTTTTCCGTCATGTCTAATGTGCGAGAGTTTGCCGTAATTATAACAGTGCAATAATATGTTGCCTTACTTTTATTAATGTAGCAACACTTGTTGAAGATGGTAAGAATTACTATTATATTATAGTAACTATAGTGTAGCGATTGTATCAAAAAATAATTGTTGAATTTTTTATGTACATATGTAGATAATTAGATAATGGTAATAACGTGTATCGATAGACAGCAATATCACAATGAATTTAAGTTCTTGTGCCTCATGGATTTGCAAAGGGAATTTAAGCAAAGCGCCACCAACACCAACGGAGTTCACAACCACAACCGTGACCTCTGGACCGGGTCCTAGCCCCGGCAGTTCGGGATCGTGTGATGATGTAATGCCACCGCCAAAAAACTGTTATCGTTTAGTAATGTTAGGTATTTTGGTGTCCACCAAAGAGGGTGCATAATTAGAGCAGAATTAAAATGTAAGTATCCATGCGCAGGTTCAGCTCGTGTAGGAAAAACATCCTTAGTGTCTCGGTTTTTGGGTGGGAAATTCGAGGACAGTTATACACCAACAATAGAAGATTTCCATCGAAAATTATATAGAATACGCGGCGATATTTACCAGCTAGATTTATTGGATACATCTGGGAATCATCCATTTCCAGCCATGAGACGCTTATCGTTTCTTACAGGTTTATATGATCAGTGTTTGGTGTTGTCGTAAATGTATTTTACTATTATTATTATTATTAATGGCGGTATATCTACACCGTTTTATATTTTAGAGGACTTTTATTTATTTATTTATTTGTTTGTTTGTATGCTTGAGAATTTCAAATAAAACACACTTTTCTTGGACTTGTATCTTTAATATACATTTGTTTACTATATGATACGTTGGTGTAACTAATGCATAAAACACTCAATTTCCGTATTGTTAAGCACCTCTGCACAATGATTCATATATGAAGTATGGCAATATAAATGTTTATTTATTTAAAGTATATTCGATTGATTACAGGTGATCTGTTCATTATAGTGTTTAGTATGGATAGTAGAGAAACTTTTGAAGAAGCCATACGGTTACGGGAACAAATACTAGAGACCAAACTTAGCGCCTGTGCCTCAAACAACAGCGGTATGACCCGGAGGAAAAATATGCCACGTGTTCCCATGATATTTGCCGGGAATAAATGCGATAAAGATATGAAGTAAGTATTTGGCACTTTTAATAGTTGAACTTGTCGAACGTCATTTTGTATACAGAACAGTAATGGTGGATGAAGTGAATGCGTATTGCTCGAGCCAAGATGCGTGCGCGTTCATTGAAACATCCGCGAAAAAGAACACGCGTACTGACGATGTCTTTTACGAGCTGTTCTTAATCGCAAACCTGCCGTTGGAGATGGCGCCGAATCAGCACAAGCGCGTTAGCGCAAACTTCGGTTCACCGTGTCCACTGCCGCCGCCAGCGCCTGTCCATCACTCGAAGAAATACACGCTGAGTGTAAAACGACGTCTGAGCGATGCTTGCGGCGTCGTCGCGCCGAACGTGCGACGTCCGAGCATCCGAACTGATCTCATGATCATGCGAACGAAAACTTGCAGTTTCGGGGATGCTGAGAATCCGGCGAGTAGCTCGGGCCTCACGTGGCGTGTTAACCGCATCGAGTACAATAGTTGTGTGATTCAGTAAACCATATCACAATCTACATTTTGTACTTCATTTCAAATCATCTCTTTCTACTCTAGTTATCTTAAATAACGCTCTGTATGCAATTTTCACATATATATATATATATATATATATATATATATATATATATATATATATATATATATATATATATATATATATATATATATATATATATATATATATATATTTATATATATATAACTATAATATCGATTATTATTATATGATTAGTGTTATAAAAATTGCTCACAAACTCAACGTCATATAACTTTTAAGTGGTTTAATTTCATAATAGATTTAACGAGTGTCTTAAATAATGATTCGTAAGTAGTAAGTATCGTATATGTCTGTTTTAGGTACATTGTTTACGTGTGACGCCAATAATTACTTGTGATACGTACATTTTTCTATGTCACTTTCAGGTACCAGTATTACTAATTTCGTTTACATATTTAGGCCATTATAGTGTGGTATAGATAGAGTCTACTTGATGAGCAATCAAAAGGTCTAAACCATGTACAAAAACTTCAATTTCCGTCGTTATTGTGACAAAATATATTAATAATAAAAACGATAGTTAGGTTTTTCTAAAAGATATTCTCCTCTAAAATATATTCCTCTTGTATTTTTCTATTGCATACAGAGTTTAATTATATCGAGTTCCAAAATAAAATTGTTCATTACATCTAATATTTTCGGTAAATCCACGCACACTTGCGTATATCTATATGTTGTTACAATAAACAACATATAGATGTATATTTGTGTGCGCAGTACAGGGATTGTTAGATGATGCATATAATACTCCATTTTCTCACTTAAATAATCACAAAGTGTGTTGGTTATGTTGCTAAAACAGCAACGGCGTTAAGTTTATTGTGCAAAAATATTTAACGAAGTTTCAATTAATCGCTTGTGCGGTTTCACCAGCAATTTACGTATTTTTATAACAAGGTGTACTGAGGCGTATTAAATATTTGTATTGTCGCATTTTAAAACAAAAAAAAATATATATATATATACATATATAATAAAATTACGTTGAATATAAACAAATCATTGGTTTAGTACACTTACTCCTCTCATTCTTCTCTCATAATTCAAATTGGCGTCTAAATTTAGCGCCAATATTGCTGTTCGCTTGCATTCGAAGAAAGAACAGGCGCGTGTAGTGCAGCACTAGTGTAATGTAATCTATAATACCAACAGTTCAATTATTTCATTGTCGATGTGACATTTGTTGTTTGTCAGTAGTTTTGTGACCGTTTGTGGCCCAAAACTCTGTGGACATTTTGTGATTATTGTTTTGGGTAATTGTTACAATCACGGAGACCATAACAAGGTTTTTGTGCGAGGGGCAGGCTGCTTCTGCACTCGTCATTTTTAATAAACCTTTGGCGTTACGTTAACGAATTTCCCCGAGAATTTTCGTGTGGAAAACCTTTCTATTACCCGCCCGTGGCATAAAACATGAGGTAAAAAACAATAGGAGTGGAATTGTTGCGAATATTAAGAAACTAAAACTGCCCTTGGATGACCACTTTCACTTTGCAATTATGTATTTAATTGATTTAGATTAAAACAAATATTTACCCTTCTTTTATTAGAGAAGGCATTTCTGGTTGATGAGTGTATTTGTTTGTGATTGTTTTTAGTGGACCGAGAATACCGATGTCGCAGATGAATGGAGGGAATAAAAGGCCAAACAGTATACACAGAATGCCCGCGTCTGAAAAACCGTATTGTTCGCAACATGACGATTTAATCAAATTCATCTTTGAGTCATGGGACAAAGTGCATAGAGAAGGTGGTCATGGTCAAAACGGTGGCGTTACATATTACCAGGAACAGGAACCGAACCCAGAACTAAAAGATTTTGAACCGTTTGACTTGGAGGCTTGGTGGGGCCAGCGATTGGTTCAGAATATGACGCAACCCCAACATTCTTAGCATTATCAATTTATATCTACTTTATTTTATATAAAATTACCAACTTTTACACTAAGCAAGTGTTATTCATTTTTGTATTTGTTTCCATGGTTATTATTTAATTGTGAACAGTATTTTTAAGGAAAGTTTACATTCCTTTTTCGAACAAGTGCATATTATTTGTATTTTTATTTTATACTGTGACATAACTTATTAAATAAGATTTCTTTGTAGATATAACAACGTTTTTGTTGGAAAATTTTAATACAAAACATTAATAAATACCTTTAATATTAAACTAGGTGTTATATATCTACTATTTCCAGTAACAAACAATACTGTTTTACTTGATTATACCCACATTATTCCAACTTAAAAAACTTGACATAACAATATTTCAAATCATACAGTGGCCATGACAGTTTCTTATTCCTTTTAGTTGTTTAATTCAGTGTCGCCAACATATGGCTATTAAAATTCTCACAAAATTACGCAGAAACTTTTCAAATTGCTTGAACCTATATACAATACTTAACATCAAAAATTTATTTAAAGAAGTTATAATATATTGCGATTTAGTTTTGATCTAATCATTGCAAAATGTATTAAAGAAAATGGTAAATGTTTTACTCTGGTTGAAAGCACTAAACCAGAAGTGCTTCACCAGTGTTTGAATTTGAATGGTACGTGATTTAACGTACGTAAATTCATTTTACTGTATTATTATAAACACTTATTACCTTATTTTACACGATTTAAAACGAACTCTCTACACAAACTTGATTCAGCATAGATTCTTTAAGTACACTAACTAACTCTTCTAATTTACGTATCTTTATCTCCAATTCGTCGCCATTCCGTTCTTTTCGCATAGATTTGATTACTTCTTGCAGAATAGAATTTTGTTTGATAATATTATCAATATTTGTATGTTTTGCTACTGCACATGTATCTGTGTTACATTGTTGCAACTCGCGTTTGAATTGGTCCCGTTCTAGGGCCAATTTAGAGACGTTTTCTCGACAAGTTTCCAGTTCTTTTTGACACAATTCTAACTGATGACACAGATTATCTTTTTCTATAGATACATCTTGAAAGTTTCTCTTTGAGCTTTGATCAATCGCTTCAGATTCTCGTTTCAATTGATTCCATTCGGATTGCAAGCGTTCTACATCGCTTAGCAAACAAATCGATTTATTTTGACTGATTTCATGTGCAGACACTAATTTCTGGCGGTCTATTTTTGTTTGCTCTAGTTCAGATTCTAGTACAGAGATTTTTGATAGAAAAAACGATTGTTTTTCATGAAATTGAGCGTGCTGTTTGAGATTTTCGTCGGTTAGCTCTTTCACTCGTATTTTTAATATTTGGCCCTAATTACATACAAATTTAAAACTTTAAAGAGTATTAACTAAATATATGCAGTTTTATGCTTTTTAAATTAATATATCAGCTTAGTATTTATTTGATTTCAGTTATATTTGTTTGATTCCTTCGAAAATAGTAAATTAAATGTTGTATTAAACCAGAGTTATAAGAAACATTTTTTTCAAATATGTTTTGACTAGAAAGTGTTTACTTTACTTTTTTCACTACAGAGTGCAGCACATAGCACGTTTGATAATACTATATATATACATATTTTAGCATAAATCTTGGAAACGAGAAGAGTTAGGATTTTTATTTATAGACAAAAGTTGATTGATTATTAATTATCAACAACTATTGTTAATAATATTTGAATAAATAATAACATTTTTCCCTGTTGGACAGGGCTTAATATCTGTATCTTACACAACACTGACTCATAACATTTTAGTGGCGGAAAGCATTTGTATAGGGTGAACCATCTGTTGGTTTCTTTTTAAAATTGCTATTAAAACTACACCGTTTAATATTTTTCAATGATTGTTGTTTCATTGAATAGAGTACACTTTCCGATTATGGATCTATTTATCAATGTCAAGCACGTCAGTGTTGCAAACTGGCGAAATAATACATGCGTTTCCTTTAGTTAATATTACTATTACGCTTTTATGTATACAAACCACGCGAATTTCTTTCTGTAATCGGTCATCCATTTCAGTGCAATAGCACTGAAAGTTAGCATCTTTTTCAGCCAATTCACACATGTATTTTCGTTCCATTTCAGTAGTCGTTTGTTTTAGGCGTTTTTCAGCGCTGCTTTTATATATTTCAAGTAGGTCTTTCGTTTGTTTTTCTGCAGCTGTAAATTCGCGAATCGTTTGCTCGCAATTGATTTTCATATTTGCTTTATCTATGGTTATTTTGTTTACTTCTCTTTCCAATTCCGTGATTTTTGAATGGGTCCGAATGTGTTCTTTATCCTTTTGTTGAATAGAGTGTGCCAATTGTTGGTTTTGTTTTTTATATCTGTAATGTGTTAATTTAAATTTGTGTTAAACATATACATTAAATAAAAGTCTTCTTTCTTGACTATATACATATATCCGGTATCCGGATATGTATGTCTGTGTGTAGATTCGAGCCTTAAGGATATTTGATTTCTAGCGGATATCAGATTACAAGGATTGCTGTTTTCTTTGCAAACGCACTCTTGGCCCTATGATAAGATATTGATTTTGAAGCTTAGATAATAAAAAGGGAGAAAAAAACATCTTTTCGATATCAAATCGCAACGTAAAATAATAGCTTGGTCAATATTTACTTATACAGCCGCGAGAATCAGATTGTTTGAATAATAAGTCTTAAATATTAAAAGTATACTGAATAAACTTTGTATAACATCTGCATACAACATACCGTTCAATTTCCGTCTCTCTAACGTTCAGCAAAAATAAATTATAACGAAAATCTTTTTCAAGTTCGTAAATATCTTTGCAGAGCCGCGAGGTTTCTGAAGTGTGCATATTTACTTCAAATATGTCTGACAGCTTTAAATTGATAAACTTTTGTTTTTTAACGCAACAAATGTATTTACCCACTTGCATTTCGATTCGCTATAGGTACATGTATGTATGTATTAATTTGTAAAATTGTCCAGCATAAAAGGACTATTCGTAAATGTACCTACATTACGTATGCAGAACATACTCGTAACATAGAATCAACATAATTGCATCATAATACGAAGATAGCATGTCAATTCTTTTATTCCATTGCTGTTAAAGAACGTCTGCATAACAGCGAAGCTTTAAAAAACATTGTATTGCGAGAATTTTTATAGGATTTCTTTTTATTGGACAATTTAATAAAGTCGCTAAATTATTTAATATCTCTATCTACTATATTTTAATTATAAAGCTGAAGTTGAATTATTAGATAAAAATTGTTAAACTCTTGTTTGTTTACCGCCTTCGCGTAGACAAACAATAGAAAAACTCTAAGAATTCGTGGAAGCTCGGCAAATATGTGAAAGCCAGAAGCTCTTAATCAAGCAGCGGTATTTCAGCATATTATAAAAAAAAAGTTGGTTGGAATAAGCGCGCTGCATCATTGTGTATCAAAACAAATCTATATGGCAAAGAAGAAGTGCAGATGAAGCAGTGCGCAAGTGCGTGTGTTCCGGGGCGTTGTTTGGATTCCGCGCTATCCGAATTCAGTCGCTCGCCGTACTGGGCTCCTCCAGCATCGGGCCCCAGCCTCATTTCCCCCGGTAACCATGTCCTTAGCACGTAAAAGAACCAGCAAACTAGACGCGAAATTCAAGCACAAAACGGGGCCGGACTTTTTCTATTTTTAACACAAGTCTACTCTGAGGGGTCCAAGTGTTCCAACCACATATCACCAATCGCCCTACAATTTGTGGGAATATTTCAAATTATTTCAGTCTTAATTTTTATTTATGTATAGTGCACACACACACGTACACATATATAACACACACACACACACACACACACACATACACACACAAACATCTCGTCATAATAATTGAAAATTTAATAGTGAAACTGTTTTAAAAGATACTCATAATGTTCCTAGTCTAGTTAAATAAATACGAGTTGAATGATTAAAATAAATAAATAAATAAATAAATCAAACCATCGGAGAAGAACAGCTGAAAACGTTTTGTAAAACAGGTAAACATCATATACAAATAGTTTCGTTCAGATAAATCAAAGTATAATATTATAAAAAGTGTTTTTCAAAACATGATTAAATCACTTCACCAAGGACTATAATAATAAACATGTCCTAATCTAATTCTTGACTGTCCTAATTTAACATGAATCGTTCCCTAACGAGTCCTAAAAAGTTTTCAGCTTAGAGTCGTTGAAAAATGATTTCAGCAGTGGCGTACAACAGTGCCAAAATTGTGCTGCTCAAAGGGATCAAAGCTCAAAACAGATTTAGCCTGTCGTCATTCCTACACCTTCCTCAAACATGCTCAAATTTTAAACGATTCTCCATAAATGTAAATTTAAACTAAGTTAGTAATGACGCACTAAATACTAAATTCAAAAATAACTTTTGACCAGTGCAATGTCCATATTTCAAATATTCCTCGCCATAATATCTCTTGCATCAGTGTCGGCGACATGGAACGAACAAAACGTCCAACGCGGCGCCGGCATCAAGCTAAGTGCCGCGGGTGCCAAGAACGGCACCGGCTCCCGGGGTACGGGTCTGCGGCTTAACTTTGCGGGCCGCAGCGGGGGTCGGTCGACGGCGGTCCCGGATCTCTTCTATTATAACGTGTCTACTCTGATGAGCCCTACACCATCGAATGTGTTCCACAAGGACCTCCACGTCGGTCTGGTGGTCCCTTACAAATCCTTTGGCGTTCGAGAGTACACCAAGGCGATTACTTCTGCGAAGGCAGGCCTACAGAGGAAGCTTGGGCGTTTATTTCGAAAGTACGACCTCCAGGTGCATTTGAATATGAAAGAATTGACTCCAAGTCCAACAGGTAGTTTTTTTAAAATTATTATTATTATAGTTGTAATTTTTAATGTTTGTAATTCACATTTAGAAAAGGAATCTCGATGAAAGTAAGCAAATTCTATTGCGGAAGTAAAATAAAACTCAGTTTCAAATCGTAATTTGTACACTTATAAAAACTAGGTTACATTATCTCGTTTAAAGTGCCGTTTAGCGTAAGTGTCCTTAGATTTCGGTTTTGATAGTGGAAATTCGGTATTTGATGAAATTAATTGGCTTTTCAGAGTTTTCTTTGGCAACCGGAATGGAGGCATTGTTTGGTGACGTGTATTGTGTGCGTAGTCTGGGTTTAGCTTATGTACTATTGTAAGTTTTATTTATTATTTTGATGGATGGAAAAATAGAAAGACGGATTGACCACATATATAAAATTGACCGATTCATTTTGTATGTCAAAACTAATTATTCAGCTTCATTCGTTGCCAGTTATTTAAATCATGGATTATTTCTCGTTTATTCACAATGTACATACATACATACAAAGGGCATGCAACGTGAAGGTTGACACAAATGAAAAGTCTATTTTTGGTTTCGATTTCGGTGCCGATATAATACATTTATTGTATGTAGGTATGCATATATATATATATATATATATATATATATATATATATATATATATATATATATATATATATATATAGTACGTATATACGTAGGTATAAGAGAATATTTACATACATATAGGTATACAGTATGAATGTTCGGATTTGTTTATCGAATTTCGGTTAAACTTTTCAGCAGTGAGAAATTGATTGATGAATCTTTTACCCTTTCATTGTTACCGTGCGATTTAACAAATTAAATTATTATATTAATTTTAGTTGATGACGGAAAAACTATAGATGGGTGTATAGCATAATTTACAGTTGGTACGTCTATTAGCAACTGTTATAACGGGTAACCCTAAGGGGAACCGTTTGGAAGGGTTTCCTAAAGGGACCAATGAAATCAGTTACATTTTCGACCCTTGACACAGTGGATACTTATGGGTAACGATCAATTTTCTTGCTTGCTAGAATATTACTTAGTGCAATAAAAATATAAAGGGCAGCACCTTAAATCAGGGGACACTAGCTAAGAGTGGCACACGTCACCACCACCGTGACATGTTGTATGTATGTACGTACATACATACTTGATGTTCTTTGACATGTCATGGTTTAGTTACACAAGTCCCGTCACGCAGTTCTTAATTTCCATTGGGAAAACTTTCGTGACATCCGTGCTATTCTGATATACATACGTACATACATGTGTCTTAAAATTACAAACACACACATCTATGGTCTATTTTGCGTAAGAATACAGCCTTATCTGTATGATGTATACATATAGCTTAAGCACTATCTTATATGCTTGATACAATACTACACAAGTGGAAGCAATAAGGTATTTTTTAGTATATCATAAGACTAATGCTGTATTCTTATAAAAAATAGACTATAGAAATGAACAAGAGAGTGTCATTAGAATATTATTTATACATATATACATTAGGTGTATAGACACATGGTTGATGAATTCAGCGTTAATAAACTTTTTCACAATACAGTGTGGTTCCTCATCAAGTTGGGAACACATATGGTGCTCAATGTATGTATATACGTAAATAACATAATGTCTCTGTATGTGTTTATAAAGACTATAGGTGTATAATATAATCTAAGAGTGTGAGTCTTTTATAGACATTGGTTTCGTCGGGGGTTGTTGATGTCAATGAAGAGTGCTTTTGAAATAGACACACCCGCCCTTACAACAGATGAGTGTATATGTTGCAGGGATACAGGTGGTTATTGCACACACACACACACACACAAAATTTAAAACATCAAAAATGTCGAACGCTTCAACGGTCAAAGTTTCACAAAGGTCTATTATTAGAAAATTTACCATATCAATAACATGATACAGAGAGTGGTACATTACTTTTTCCGGTCGCATCTAACAAAATGCAAGTGTCACACCCATTGGAAAAAATCAGCGAATATACATGCATTATATACCTGTATAGTACCTATGTACTATATGTTTTGTATGAATTGGGTCGTTTTTAGGTGACAAGGTGTGATGTCACAGACCATTTCCGGCAGGAAGCTGGTGGCGGAACACACGCTAGACATTACTTCCTTCGTCCCATCACACTTTTCATATTTCTTCAAACGGATTTATCGCGGTGCCGCCATAAAGCACATGGGCGGCTGCCATCTGTGATCGGAGTATCTCTTTTTGCGGTGCAACAGAATCGCACTAATGTTGCACTGCCAGCCCTCTCATCTGAAATGTTGTTTACTTACTATTTGTTTACGTCATTTGTAATAAATCGATTTCTTTGTTATGTGTGTGGGCACACAAGAATAGCATTGGATAAAAAACATGTATAGATGATATAGATTTTTTGTTGTTGAGCAATTAATTGTTTTATGTGAAGCAATTACGTTTGTAGTAATAAATTTCGTTCTTGTCCAAAGAACAAAGTTTATACATATCTATATATTGCTCGAGACGAGAATGACTGTATGTTATATATATATATATATATATATATATATATATATATATATATATATATATATATATATATATATATATATATATATATATATATATATATATATATATATATATATATATATATATGTAGGTACATACATACATCATCTAGTATAAGTATTTTTTTATAACTCGTGTGATCCATTAGCATTTCGACGCTGTACATTGCTAATTAAATTTAAATTACCTAATGAGATTACAGTTGAGCAGGCGTTCTTTAATCCATGGCTCAAATGTAAGCTCTACTTTTAAAGCTCCATCACGAACATTCAAGTGACAATATGTGTACTAACATAGGCCTCAAATGCCATTGGCTCTGCTGCGGACAACGAATGCTCCATGATTACCACCTAAGGGGCTAAATATTGTAATTATGTATACTTACCATTGTTGGCGCCTCTCCAATTAGTGCCAGCACAAAGGTGACATGTCGATCCAATGCTAATTTACAGTGATTTCGCGGTTCCCTCTCCCTCTCTTACGGAAGTTCAATTGTCCTTGAGGCGACGCCCCTCACCTGTTACGCAGGGAGGTCCAGCGGCGCGTCGCCGGCGGGACGCTGACGGCTGCCTTGTCTGGAGCTTGAGCGCGGCAAAATCTGGTTCCTATGGTGACGACGCGTGCGCCCTGCACTCCCCGCACGACCTCTTTGTCCTCCACGTTCGCCCGGTGCAACGCTCCCCGTCTCACGGGCTTGGGTTCGCATCCATACATATCCAACACAGCGCCAGTCAGCTGGGCGGTGGCTGACACCAGCATTACCGCCACCTTCACCAGCAGGTCATCCTAGACGTCGTCCTCGTAGTAAATACCCTACCCTGTCCTATCCTGGTGGTGTATGCTCAAAATATCATAATAGTGTGTTGTTTTAATAAATATTTTTGTGATTTTCTCTCTATCTCTGTGTATGCGTGTGTGTGTGAGTGTGTGTGTGTGTGTGTGTGTGTGTGTTTGTCTGTGTTTCTCATGTAGACATGCAATGTTGTTGACACAGTGAACATTTTGTGATCAACATGATCACGGACTTGATTTGTATGTGAGTAAAGCTGTTGGTAGCACCGAGCTACACCACCTACTATTATTGGAAACACAACAATCAAAAACATTACAATACATTTAATAACTTGAGACTATAAAACCCTACCTAACGCAAATGTATTTCTATATTTACTAATGCGCGAATCACTTTACGAATATAAAAATGTTTATTCACGCGTAATAGGTAAACTGTAAAAGATTATTATTATTTATTTACACATTGACCACTCTTGGTTCGACTTTGGCTCGCATCAGTGACATTTGCGTTCTGGCCAACAATTTTATTGGATTGTTTTGCCAATTTTTTTTTACTATATTTCTAATTATAGGTACATATTTGTATATATATATACACACCTATACATACGCAAATAAATCAATTTTCTTACAATATTTTATAACCATGGGCCTTGCCTTATTGATTTGAAATAAAATATATATATATATATATATATATATATATATATATATATATATATATATATATTTATTTATTTATTTATGTTCCGGCTGTATCAATTCACACTCTTAGATGTAAAAAATAATTAATAAATGTGGTAAATCATCTAATAATAATAATAATAATGTAGTTTAACCTTTTAAAACTGAATAATAAATATGATCGTTTCGATAACGAATAAACGTGCTCAATGCGTGCACTGTAAAGCTTTAAGAAATGTTTCTGTATAGTATGTCATGTTGTTTTCGGACAGCGTAAATGTTCTTTCGTGTGCATTGCTTTGTGATGTGCAGCTACCGGGGTTTGAACTAGTGACCTATATAACATCACAGCGGGAACATGCCGCACTGCGTTTTGCCTGATGGTGTCCCTCTTTATACGACGACGACGACCACACCACCATCACGATTGATATTAGATGATATCAGAGTATATGTATGTATGTATGCATATATACCTACTTGATATCATCGCCATATAAACCAATTTCTATCAAGATCACTCTCTCGCACTATTTATAGTAGGTATATGATTCAATTAATTTCCAAGATAGCTTTCATGAACTTCCACGTCAGTTGAGTTTGAATTAAAAAAATTCAAAATAAAGTAATTATTGCAACCAATTTTTAACCTTGACTTATTCCCGTATGAAAACAATATGTATTAAAGTTTGTTAGTCATCTATTGATCCAAGCGGTCCCTCCCATCTTTCGGCAACAACAAGGACATGTCTATGAAACCTAAATTACTTCTTCTTCTGATATATAGTGCATATATATACATACATACATAGGTAGGAAATTAAAAAATGCCAAACGCAGTTATTGTTTGTAAAAATAAACTCGTACACACCGAATACACAAATAAATATTTACATATATGTATGTATGCATGTTTTTTTCTCAGCCGTTTTATGAAAACTTGCATATGAATAACAATTTAGGAATGAATAAAAATATATATATATATATATAGGTATAGGCAATACGCCGAGTGTGAATACTGTGACAATTTTTTTGAATATTTAAAATCAACCGCAAACGAATTTAAATCGCAATTTCCTTATGGAATTTATATGCGTATGTTGTGTATATATGTATATGTATATACATATATTTTATATACTAAAATCTGTTTTTTTTTTGTAAGAAGACAGCGTTAGTCTTATCACTTTCACTTATAAAGTATTGCACAAAGTATATATAGGGCGGTCCATTTGTTGGCTTCTTTTTGAAGTGCGTGTTATTTCGACAGTTTGCAACACTGACACGCTTGACATTGATAGATAGATCCCGTGCCAAACCTCCTTACAGTGGAGATTGACACTACCTATCTATCAATGTCAAGCGCCTCAGTGTTGCAATCTGTCGAAATAACACGCACTTCAAAAAGAAACCAACAGATGGTTCAGCCTATACACCATAAGATTAACGCTGTATTCTTACGAATGAAAAACAGACTATAGTTTTATTTTGTTTTTATTTAATGTTTTTCGAAATAAACAAATATAAACTTATATTTGTGCAATGGCTTGATTTGATGGTTATAGAGCTAAAAGTATAAGGACGTTATATATGATGGGTGCCATTCGAGTAAAACTAAAACAAAAAAAGTGGAGGCAACACACAATTGTAGCATTACCGCGCTAAGTGACATCATTTGTATATAATAATGATAGTTTTCGCAACATCGTCTTCCTATCGAGAGTATCTTGTTGAATAAAGTATTGTTTGTCGCGATTGAATAACAATAGATACAGTGCAATGTTGCTGGTCGCGGTCGTGTTAAACTGGGCGACTTTCGTAGCCGTGGAGGCCGCCTGGCGCCTCAACATCGGGGCCACGGTGCGACCGGAGTTGCCGCAGCTGAATATTGGTCTCATAGTGCCCCATACGAATTTCGGTGTGCGCGAATACACGCGGGCCATCAATACGGCTGTGGCGGGCCTGCACAAGTCCAGGGGGCCCAAGTTTGAATTTTTGAAGAAGTTCACATTCACCCCGCACCACGTGCATTCCGTTTTGATGGAACTTACTCCGACACCAACAGGTATACTATTCATTTAAATTCCATCTATGCATATGTATTGCATACTCCTATAAATACATATACTATTGAACGAAATGTACTTTTTTGTCCCCTTTCAAAACAATCAAAGCAGCCGTTATGCATGCGTTTATATACATATATTAAATTACTCAAATCAAGGAAATTCCAGTACGTTTTATGATATCACTTAACTTCATTATAAGATATTTGATAACGCCAGAAAAGCATCTCTCTTTTTCTGAAAGCTAATCTGAACATTTCCGTTTGCTGTTTCATCTTGCAAATTATTCTATTGCTTGGAGAGTAGAGAGGTGGTGCACTGATGGACGCATTTATTTTTACTTTCTTTTACGAAGTAATTAGTAAGTATTGTAATCACGAAAAAAAAAACTCGAAATTTTAACGGAATTTTAACGGAAATACACCTTTTGACCTTCCCTGAATCGGGTCTGACTATTTTTGGAATGACGTCTGTGTGTGTGTGTGTGTGCGCGCTCTACAGCCTACACTGTTGAAGATATTTGTATATCCCTGGAGTGAAAACCTCCTATTTTTGAAAAGCATATTCAAACCGGAAGTGCATGTTTACTTAAGACTTTTTTTTGCAATTTCTGTAATATCTCCGAAACGGCTATACTTGCAGTAAAAATAGTTAGAATAACATTGAAAGATATTAGTATTCTGCATAACTTTTGTTTGAAACATTTCTTCAAAAAGTACCAGTTACAAGATATTATCATATTGATATTGCCATAGTTACGTAGGTATGGGAAATTATAAATAATAAATCGCATCTACTATGCATGTCAATTGTTTTAAATATTCAAATATTTTGACATTTAACATTTATTGTCAGTGTCACAAATAAGTTTAGTGAAAAAACGTTACAAAGATTAGTAAATAATTTAAAATATTATATTATGAAAATATTTTGTAAGGTTTAAAGTTCATTTGAAAACTAAAAAACGTCCATCCATAACAATTTTTAATAATGTGTAATGAATAATTATATTTTCTGTATATTACTATAGAATCGAACATTTTAAATCTAAAATACATATGTTTTTTAGAAATCTGACAATAATCTAACTTTGCAATTTTACTGGACATAATGAATGAAAATATTTTCTTTTAAATTTAAACAATTTATATTTTAATTTATATACTATCAAATCAAAATATACTGACTACGTAAAAGAAAGTTTAGGGCCAACACATGGCCGATGTTTCATAATGATATATAGCACCATGCATTTCATAAATCAGCTATTCGCGATTCAAGTAAAGCACCATCACGACACACATGTATTTTTTCAGTACCACCGTTGAGTGATAAGTTTATAAACTTATCACTCAACGGTACCACGAAGACACACTAACAAATTTAACCTGCGCTTAGGAGATGTTGTAGTTTGCAATGTAAACGTTTGTTTGTCACGTCTTAAGATATTAATTTAACAAAATTACAAACCCTAGTAGATAAAACACGTAAATGTGTTAATTGTTAACGTTCTATTGACAAATCCAGGCACATTATAGAAAATACGATTATTTGTCGCTAATTTACCTATTCCATTTTTGGTTTTCAAAAGAAGCACAAAAGATGTTGAAGATTACATACGTAATAATACACTAATTTAAAATTAACCGATAAATGAAAATAACTGTGTTTTTTTTGTTCACCAACGGCCATCTAGTATTAGTTTTCAATTTTTACCACCAGAGCTCTGCGTTAGTTTGAATCGAGAATAGTTTAGGACGAAATTACATTTAGTCTATAGCCAATAAAATTTTAGTAAATATATATATATATATGTGTGTGTGTGTGTGTGTGTGTGTGTGTGTGTGTGTGTGTGTTGTGTGTGTGTGTGTGTCTGTATAACAACTACGACTGAATGATTACCTTTATAACACGTTGAAAATAATTCTACCGTGGTAAAAATCAACAGAATTTCGTTTATAAACAGAATATGAACCGTTTGATGTCGAGGGTGCTTTTACCAAAGGTTCGTTCTCCTTAGAAGATTGCTTATTCCATCATACTATCTAATATGTATATATGTAAGTATGCACATACATACATACATACTTATTTTAGAATATTTTTGTAAATTCTACAGTGGAAATGTATTTTAATTTAGTAAATTCGACTTTTCTATTTTGTGCACTAGTTGTAAAACACATCTATAGGTATGTGTACAAATATAAAATCATCACCACACAGTTATAAAATCAACAGCAGCTCTTATTCAGAAATGATTGGCTTGATTTTCAATCGGAAAGGTAAATAAACGCAATCTATAATTGGAAGATTGACAAGCTTATAATATGATATGGTTTCGGTGCTGAGCAGATCTTGCGTTGATAAATTTGATTTGATTGCTTGTCGCTGCCACCCTCGAGATGTAAAGCATTAAGAGAGAGAGAGAGAGACAGAGAGTAAAAGAGACAGATCCAGAAATATTATTTCCTATCGGAGATTACATTGAAAATAAGGGAAATACGCGTTCTCAGATGGTACGACGGGCAATTAATTGATTCAAATTTACCAGATACCCATTTGTATAAAGTTTTTCGCCTATTCCCTGCAACGTACGTATATTAACGAAAATTTATAGCCAGGCATTAGTTCTGTAAAAGTTGTGCGTTAATGTACCTCATATATTATATACACAAGTATATACATCAACTATTATACACTTGGCAATCATCCAGAGCTTATTTTCGGTAAATAAAAAGATAAATTTAGCATTTTTCCTCCTGGTGTTGTCATATGTGTTCGTATAGACGAAAAAGTTAACTCAATTATTTTGCGAAATTAAATCTTAAATCTAACAAATACCTAAAAGGAAAATAGTCTTCTTCAAGGGAGATTATTAATGTGCTTTGATGTTGCGGCGGTAAACTCGTTCACACGGAAGCATTGAGTAATTTTAACGACAAATTATTAACAAAATAAATATAGGTATGATATTTTAAAACGTTTAATTCAAAAATACCACAACAGACTGTAAATTAATGGAGACCATTTACCTTGTTAAATCACCTGTGTTAACATTATTTTAATTTACTCTACACTTGACTAGTCTCCTTTATATTTTGACTGCAATATAAATTTGCTAATGTCACAAAAGATATTAGTGAAACTGAAACTTTTTTAAAAAGTATACTTTCAGTTTGAAACGTTTCGTTTCATTTATGTGTTTAGATTGGGCAATTAGATACATTAATTCGTTCTTTAGCGAGTGGCAGATCTAGAATTCAGCCAGCCCTGGTGGTATTTGTTTGCTTGCCGATGGAACGGTTGAAGCCGTAGATTTGCTTTTGGTGAAACCTTTTCTGAACAGAGCAGAAATATTGCTTGAAGGTTGGCGCAAGTGGAAATCGTTCAAAGGGAGGATTAGACTTGGTGTCAACACAATATAATATGTAATACTGCTAATATTTGAACATGAATACATTTGTGTGCTAGTGCACACACTTTCATGTTTACACCACACTCTTTTTAGTTATTTATCCGTTGAGCCGCGTCCAATCTAAATATTTTTTATTATTAATTGTTGTTGGCATATAAGTAGGCTGTAACTAAGCAATTGTTTCAAAAACAAACAAAGATATCCTTAATATTTATGAATATGTGTTTTGTCAAAATGACAAATTTTTATACAAAGTTGTTTCAACGTGCTTTAACTGTAAATTGCAATGCAAAAGCACTAGTTCATAAATCTGCACAAATATATGCGTCGGAACAGTCAAAACTAAAGCCATGTTTGTTGCATCTACAAACGTGCGACAAGCCGAAACTGCCGAGGAAGGTGTCGGTGATTGGGGCCGCGGGCCAAGTAGGGATGGCCACCTCAGTGACATTCTTCATGAAGAACATTTGTGACGAACTCGTCATGATGGATAAGAACGAAAAGAAACTATGCGGCGAAGCGCTAGACATGCTGCACGGCGCCGCCTTTGTGCAATGTCCCGAGATTACCACTTGCACAGATATGAAAAACACCGCGTGCTCAGATGTCATTGTGCTAGCCGCTGGAATCAACCGGAAACCAGGACAAAGTCGTTTGGATCTACTGGACACCAACGCACTTATATTCAAAGAAATCATTCCGAAACTCGCCAAGCTAAGTCCAAGTTGCATTTTCGTCGTGCTAACCAATCCCGTAGACTTGATGACGTACTACACCTGGAGATACAGTTGCTTCGAGCCTAATCGTATACTAGGCGCTGGTTGCGAACTCGACTCCACCAGGTTCCGCTATTACATCTCTAAACGTTTAGGCATCAGCTCGAAAAGCGTTCACGGATACGTGGTCGGAGAACATGGCGACAGCAGTGTGCCAGCGTGGTCCAGCGTGTCCATTGCCGGCACTCGCCTGCGAGACATTGATCCGTGTGCGGGCACTAGTGACGACACTGACAACTGGAATGATTGTCACACGGCCGTGGTCAAGAGTGGCGCACTGGTCAACGGCCTCAAGGGCTGCACCAATTGGGCCATCAGCATTGTCGCTTTGAATCTGACCAAAGCGGTGCTAACAAACGCGAGGACTATACACTGTGGCACGGTCCACTGTAAAGGCGTCCATGGCGTTGAGTCGGACACGTTCTTATCTCTTCCGGCGGTTATTGGCAGCAACGGTTCGACGGAAATTCTTCAGATGAATCTTACCGATGAGGAACAATGCGGGGTATTGAAAGGCGAGAAGATATTGCTGGATATTATTTGCAAGAAGAAGGATAAATTGGAAGGATAAATTGGAATTCTCTTGTGAAGAAATTATTTATTTTCTGTAATGAAACTATTCAAATTGTTGTTAAAATTTTCCCTATGTCCGTTTGTATGTATGCATATGTTTCCATCATAGTGCCAGGACAAGTGCCTTGAAAATGTACGTACTTATTTATTACTTTATATGCGTTTGTTTAGATCTAAATAATAAATCCTTTTGAACGAGCATTGTTTTATTTTAATTATTTCAATTGTGAAGAGCTGACGTTCTGTCCTTAACAATAATAGACTTGTTTCTATATTTATAAGGCTTTAGTAACATTTTTATCCACATCCAGTTTAAATCAAAGGCGTACGCTTACACATCATTAAACTACTTGCATGCGATTCAAATAAAGACACATCATTTATAATTAACAGTGTAAACGGATTTATTTATTATAAACAAATAATAATTGTATATATTTATATATAAGAAGAAATTCTTTAGTTACTCTTTAACCGTTCTTATTTTTTGCAATAAAAGTTTCTCTCCGTTCAATAAGCCACATTTTTCCTCGTGGTTCAGCTTCATTTTGAGAATCTGCTCGGATCCATTGCTGCCAATGACACTGGGCACTGACATGAAAATATCTGATGAGACGCTATACACGCCCTTGCAGTGTATCGAGCAACAGTGGATAGTTCTTGCATTGGTCAAGACGGCCTTGGCGAGGTTGTAAGCGGTGAGGCCAACTGCCCAGTTGGTGCAGCCTTTCAGGTTGTTCACAATCATGCCGGCCCTGATGACGTCCTCGTGGCAGGCTCTCCAGTTGTCGATGTCACACTTGCCGGCCACGTTCGGGTAAATGTCTAGAAGGCGAGTGCCGCTGATTGCCACGTTGGACCACGCCGCTACGCTGCTGTTTCCATGTTCACCGATCACATAGGCCTGCACATTCCTCCGGTTGATGTTGAATTTTTTGGCAATGTAATGCTGGAAGCGACCCGTGTCCAGTTCGCAGCCAGTGCCGAGAATGCGGTGCGGGTCGAATTTACTGTACTTCCAAGTGTAATAGGTCATCAGGTCCACAGGGTTCGACAGAACGATGAACACCGCTTTGGGACTGAGTCGAGCCAATTTTGGAATGATTTCTGCGAATAGCTTTCTATTTCCGCTTAAAAGTGCTAGCCGATCGGGGTTTTTTGCTTCGATGCTCTTGCCTATTGTCATTATGATCAGATCTGAGCTGGCAGTGTCCTCAAGTTCTTCACACACATTTAGTTCTGGGCACGTAACGAATGCCGCACAATCGCCCGTGGAGCATGTCTAGGGCCTCGCCGGTCACTTTTTTGGTGTTTAGGTCCAGCATCCATATCTCATCGCAAATGTTCTTCAGGAAAAATATCAGTGTCACCGCCTTGCCTACCTAGGAGTGAAGACTAACATAATATCTAGGGTGGAGAGGTGGAGATATTGTGTTAACGCACCTGGCCCCCGGCCCCAACCACCGTCACTTTCCTGGGCCTTTTGGGCGGGTCATTTGTGGTCTTATGCAGGAAGCATGGCTTCAACCGAGACCGATCATTCTGGTATGTTGCTCTACTTGTGTGCAGCTTGCAGTATAATTTTGTTGAAATTCTTTGAAGTAATCGTGCTGGGTATACGTATGTCATTTTAATTGACACATCACTGGATGTTAGTATATGTTTGACATCAAACTAACTAGTATTTGTTTTCTTTTCTTTTTTGTATTTCAACGAGCCAACTTTGCATCAAGAGTAAAAATCTTCACATGAAACAAACGTCGCGCTTTTGTTTCTCTATTTGTTGACTATGGTATTTTTGTCGAGCGAAAGCTTCATCACAGTTGGCCATTATGCCGAGTGACGCTTTGCAGACTAAAAATAAACGACCTAAAAGGAACGGCGACTCGCTCTCGATTCTATCGACGATGGTTTTATCTTTTATTTCCGGAATAATTGCGCGTGTGTATGTGTGAAGGAAGCAATCATTCTAAGCGGATATTTCGTAATACACGACAGAAAGGTCGGGGCAACAACGGGCATAAAGAACGTAATTTGCCTATACGAAATAGCAATCGTTTTCGCACGGATATTTACGAGATAAATATATATTTGTTTGTTGCAGCCATCCTCAAGTCCCTCTGCAAAGACTTCTTGTCGGTGAACGTGTCTGCGATTCTATACCTTATGAACTATGAACAATACGGCCGAAGTACAGCGTCTGCACAGTACTTCTTGCAGCTTGCCGGTTACCTCGGCATCCCGGTGATCGCTTGGAACGCGGACAACTCCGGGCTGGAGCGGCGAGCGTCGCAGTCTTCGCTGCAGCTGCAGCTGGCGCCGAGTCTTGAACATCAAACGGCCGCCATGCTAAGCATCCTCGAGCGGTACAAGTGGCATCAGTTCTCCGTGGTCACCAGTCAAATCGCCGGTCACGATGACTTTATACAGGCAGTCAGAGAAAAAGTTACCGATATGCAGGTAAGTTAACATTTTTGTTTAGCTTGGTTATCTTATATATTAATTGTTCAATCAAAGCTTTTAAGCATATCGCAATAGTTACAATAACATAAAGTCTCTTTTGTTTTGCTTTGTTTCCAACCATACGGGTTATACATTATACTATATCAATCTTAATTCCTTCCGGATTTCATTTCAAAACTTGATTAATTTTTATTTTGTTGGTATAATTGGAAAAAATAATAACGAAATCTCATATAGCATAGCTACGTGCTCGAAATACTGAAATATGATTTCAAGATACATGTACTACATACTACAGACACGCATAAAAAAGCCGTTGTTATTTTTACTTTCTTATACGAAGTACATAATAAGTAAATATTATAATCATGAAAAAAATCGATTTCGAGATTTTAACGAAAATACACCCTTAGACTTGTGAGCACTCTATAGCCAAAACTGTTGACGGTCAAATTATAAAACTTTAAACTTGACATTTTTATATGGCTGGCAAGAAAACCTTTTATTTTTGAAACCGGAAATGCATGTTTATTCTAGTCATATTTTATGGTTTCTACAATATCTCTGGAACAACTGCACTTACAGTAAAAATAGTCACAACTAAAGATATTAATATTTTGCACAACTTTTCTTTGAAAACTTTCTTCTAAAAGTGTACCAGTTACAAGAAAATTGTTATTGACGTGCCTTCTTTTCTTATTTATATCGCCATAGTTACCTAGGTATTGGAAATCATATTTAATAAAACGTATCAACAACACCTGTCAACTATTTTACAAGAAAATAAAATAGACTCAAATAACTTGACATTTAACATCTATTGTATATATATATATATATATATATATATATATATATATATAGTATATATATATATATATATATATATATATAAATATATATAAATATATATAATATATATATATATATATATATATATATATATATATATATATATATATATATATATATATATATATATATTATATAAATAATTAGGTTTTAAGTTAATTTGAAAACTAAAAAACGTCCGGCCATAATAATTTCTAATATATCGCAATAATTAATTATATTTTCTTAAATGTTTAAACATTTGTATTCTAATATCTTTGTTATCGAAACAAAATATACCTACTACATATAAAAAAGTCTAATGCAAGACACTATAAATGGTTATTAAAAAGATTTATATATTAAAAAAACAATATGCCCTTATTTTTGATGATCCATCATAGAATCGGGACAGCGCAATCATAAATACCGTATTATAAAAGTGTTGGGCCCACTAGAGACTCTGGTTGAGCATATCGTTCATGTTATTAAATATATAATTAAAATATGTCCATATTGTAAGTGTAATTAGTATAGATATGCGTGGATTAGAGATAATAAGTGAATAGTATGATTGTTTCAGGATCGATTTAAGTTCACGATTCTGAACGCCATCCTTGTAACGAAACCGGGGGATCTCGTCGAGCTGGTGGACTCGGAGGCGCGCGTGATGCTGCTGTATTGCACCCGGGAAGAAGCCATCGACATCTTAACGCGCGCACGCGATCTAAAGCTTACGGGCGAGAATTACGTGTGGGTCGTCACGCAGAGCGTCATCGAGAATCTGCAAACGCCCAGTCAGTTTCCGGTCGGCATGCTTGGTATGTTTATATTGTTTATTATTCAACATCGAGTATAGGAATATTATTTAATATGAAAGTACGAATGACGTGTATCTAATGTTTGTTACAACTTACTGTTGGTGACACTATCTTACGAGTGTTGGTAACATTTTAACCATGATTTCGTTGTGATTGCTATTTTGTTTATTTTTCATTTGATCTCTGGTGATTATCGTCACCAAGATGGTGGAAAATACAAAATTTAAATTGCAAATTATTAATAAACGATACGATCTAAAGAGGAACAAATGTGAAAAAATACGAATTAAATTACAATTGTACTACAACACATAGGTTTCTATTACATTTAGTAATTGACCCTATTAATGAACACATACATACATACATACATGCATTTATTCAACAGTGAAATTGATACGCAAAAGACGTGTGTATGTGTATGTGTGTGTGTGTATGTACGTCGTGTTTCATCGAGCAATATATGGATAAAGTTAGGGTTGACATCAGCTGCCCTGCCTCTGTCGGTAATGGCGTAAAAACGAAAATATGCCATATAACAGAGACCGCTTGGATAGGCATTTGGACACGGGTCAAGTGATCCAGATCAGTTTTCAGTCAGTCGACACGCCGATAGATACTATATCAACCGTTGCAATGATTTATTTTCTTTACAGAACTGTACCTACAAGAGTTTTCAATAATACATACATACATACAATACATACATACATACATACGCTTTCGGATGGACCAATCATTTATATTATAAACGGATATTGGCGTACACACTATATGTATATACGTATGTTTATACAAACAATACAGCCATTTCGAAATGCATGCAATGAAAAAAAAACTCGAAATAAAACAAATAGTAGATATATATATATATATACATACATACGCATACTGTCTATAATATGTATATACATACATACATACATACTAATGGATTTATGGATATATCCAGTGTTTGTTTAGTAAACTTTCATTACAAAACTGTATGCACATAACAATAATATTGTAGGTAGTATTACTTTTTAGTTTATATTAAAAATGTACACATTTGTGTTTCCCATCCTCTGCTATACGATATCAATATAGGCATTTGAGGCACATTGGTGGGAAATGCCGTGCCAATATAGGTAGGTATACCTGTAATAATAAACTGTTTCGAAAATCTTCACGCTTGTTACAAATTTGTTAAAATATAATACTTACTTGACAACATAAATACTAGCTGTTGTGGTAACTCTTCCTTAATCCACCTTTGGGTAGTTATAGCAGGGTTCGTTTTCCGTGTTCATGTAAGTGTAAAGTCATGTTTGGCCAGGGTTAATGCAGTTTGGGGTGGGTGGGTTGGTTTGGTTGGTTGCCTACTGCCTGTGTGATGTTTTCAATAGCAAGTACACAATTTATGACACATCATATATATATATATACGTACGTACGCTTTTAAACGAAATACAGCTACATCTATTTCCGCTTGTCACATGATAAAGTTTCAGGTTGGCCAACTAGAACTTTTCTATATGTAGGTAGTATTCAATTGGAAATCGTTTTCTAACAGTGATATTATTGGTACTTTTTGGATTGATACTTATTTCCGTATAGGTACATTCATACATGTATGTTTTGGATAATACTGTTTTTATAATTATGATAAATGTAAGATATCTATAGTTGTATCTTTGGTATTATAAAAAGTTCATATTTGTTGAACGGTTTAGCATTGGCTGTGCTAATGCATATAGTTTGGCATAGCGAATATCTGTAAAAAAA
>JADQWA010001049.1:82500-109294 GCA_018344505.1 Nebria ingens riversi
ATACATATAGCAATAGCAACTGAATAAATAGATAGGTACTAGTACTATTAAAGTATCAGCTGAAATACTAAATGTATACAACTGCGCTCATACTTTATTTACGTCATTGCTGAGGACAAGAAAATAGGCCACGTCTTAGCCTATATCGTTGTTCTCTTGGGAAAACGATCCAATATAATATAGCAGTGTGGTGGTGGTTTCTCTTCCAGTTCCCAGATGGTTCGACAGAACATGGTTCAACCACTGAACCTTATTATATCGGAACTTTTTTTTTTCGAAAATAAAAGGCTACCTACTCTTATAGTCAGAAACGTAGCGAAAACGGCTCTATAACATCATACATTCTTATATACTCGTATGTATATACATTTATATTTATGTATATAGAACATTTTCCAAAAATAAATAAAAACAACAGTTTCATTTGGAAATCATTAAACATAAATTATTCGCAATAATACATTCAGACTATTCCTGATCACATAGATATTTCGTCCTGTTATACGTCATGAAATATGCGTATGAATCAAATCGTGGTATTAGTATTGACCATTAATTGATTAATTAATTAACGATATTGTAATCTAATTGAATATTACAGCAACATTCATCAATAAAACAGTCTCAAAAATCAAATAATAATAATTTGTTTTATATTATAAACATATAAAACTGTTATGTTTACAATCTAAAAGATTCATTTCATAATGACGTATATACCAAGTATTTGATTTTTCTAATAAAATCAGCGTTTTATTAATTTAATTGTCATAGTTTTCTATATAAAATTGCCAAAGCGTTACGCCACTTTGCAAAGTTTGGCTCCGTCTATTAAAATATACGTACAAACTTTGGACTTATGTACCTATATGTTGCATGTGAGACAGAAATGCTATACAATTCTGTAATCTGAGAGGAAAATGTTCGTTAAGACGTTATCGCTATGTGATCTAGAATAGACTATACATACATAGCTATGGTTGGAACGAGATGAGAAGCTTTACAAGTTTCTTGCATTCATTTAATGGTTGATGAGAGTGATTTAATAAAGTAAGGGTGCAAGAAAGAGCTGTCTGATGAGTTTAATGGAATAATTTACTATTGACTGTTATTTGCAGTATACCTACTGCACACATACATATATATATTACTTATAGGCTATATATGTAACGGAATAGTGATTGATTGTTGTTGTTGTGCAAAGGAGTAGTCTATTTTAGATGGATTCGTTGACTAGTTTTGTCTACTTTGTATTATATTAAAATGTTGCTGTAATTATAGTAATGTATTTGCTATCAAATAGAACGTACTTTATCTCACTGTTTGTCCTAATTCAATTGATTGCTGAAATGGCTATAGTTTCGCTTAAAAATGATTCAAGTTTTACACGATTTAAAAAATAAATTTTTATTCTGTATTCACATGACGCGAGCAATGTATGCGTCAGTGTATACGCTATAATTACTTTATTACCGAATGTTATTATTAATATTGCCGCGGGCAAGATGTTAATTAATTGCAAATTTTCTCACTAAATTTTAAAGGTTTATTTATCTTGACTTTACTGCGAATTATATTAAACTTGACCTAATATTTTTTAGATACTCATTTGGTTAAATTTTACTATAAATAAACACTTATTTATATATAGTTCTGAACAGATACTAATTAAACATTAATCGTTTTATATTTATATATATATATATATATATATATATATATATATATATATATATATATATATATATATATATATATATATATATATATATATATATATATATATATATATATATATATATATATATATATATATATATATATATATATATATATATATATATATATATATATATATATGTTGGACTGAAGTTATTAGGGCAGTGCCTTGTCTACATGATAACTGTCAGCAGACCTTCATATATAAGAACAAGGATTTACTGTCACTTTTTTTCTAACAAAAAATATATACCTAGGTATTTTTTAAAGCTGCAGAAATATTGCCATGTCTTATGGACTCTCTTAACATTGTAAACGTAGCATATGATGCACTTATTTTTACTTTTTCATACGAATGTATATAAAAGGAAGTATAGTAATCTTGAACATTTTAGAACTCGAGATTTTCACGGAAATACACCGTTTGACCTTCCCTAAATCGAGTTGGATTCTTTTTAGAGTGTGATGTATGTGTGAGTGCTCTACAGCCAAAACTGCTGAAACTATTATTATGAAATTTAAATATTTGTATATGACTCGCACGAAAATCATTTATTTTTGTAAATAATATACAAACCGGAAGTACATGTTTACTCTAGTCATTTTTTGTATGTATTTTATTATCTTTCCTATCTAAATTTATATATCTACTACGTATAAGAAAATCCAGCGCAGTTGTTTGTTTATATGCACATTTTAAGTGCATACATACATGATTTTATCTGTACGGAAACGGAAACAATGTTCTCTTCATGATTGATGTTATAAGCAATCACATTTTATTCATTAGAGTAAACTGTTAAAATATCATACCCCCATTGGTGAAATGTAGAAGGGTTTGTCTGCGTTCCAAAGTGACACACATTGACCACAAAACCTACTTGTTCTTAAAAGTGTCAGTGTGAGTAGCTAGTTACTCCACGACGACTATCTAATAAAAATTCAAGTGTGACACATGGCTTTTCTCATTTCGGAATGCATTTTAGTTTGTTCTCTGTTTTTGTGTCAGCGCCGCGCCGTGTCATGCTCGTGCGTGATGTGTTTCAAATGTATGTAGTATGTATATAACAAAAGCATTCTTATTTTGTAAAAGCTCTACATGGAAATAGAACGATATTTGCATTTATGAATTTGTGAACATATGTATAAGAGTGTTACTTCTTTAGATCCACATGAAACATGCTGTTAAAGCTGTCATCGTGGCCGCCATCATCACTTTAATTTGCTTTGTATGTTTATTTAATCCACCGACAAACAATTAAACTTTGTAATTACGGTTTCTCCCAATCATATAATAGAATATTTTTAACAAAGGACTTTTGTATTAGTTTCCGCTTTCATTCCTTTTGATATTGAAATTGGTCTCCTACAAACAGACCAAGATTGCACTTTAAAGTCATCAGTTTGTAATTTTATTTTATTTTTAATTCTAGCATAACTAACTATTATTTGAAGAGTTAAATTAAAACAAAAATAACATTTGTTTTCTCGTATTACAATTCAGGTGGGTGTATGGAAATCATGGCAGAAGGAGGGTCTGGACATCAAAGACATCGTATGGCCAGGAAACAGTCATACACCACCGCAGGGTGTCCCTGAAAAATTCCATTTGAAAATCACCTTCTTGGAGGAACCGCCCTATATTAATTTAGCCCCTCCGGACCCTATCACTGGCAAATGCAGCATGGACCGTGGAGTCTTGTGTCGAGTGGCCAGCGACGCAGACATCACCGAGTGAGTCACTAGTTTTCTCAACTATTAATACAATTATCGTTCTAATTCATATTTGCTCCATATATACATCTAACAACGTATTTACGTCACGCCATTTCCCGCTTAAGTCTCATATATAGTCTATTTCTAATCACATAGGTACTACGTCATGAAATGCACATATTAAACAAATCGCGGTTTTAGTATCGAAAACTTTTAAAAAATTGCACTAACTGCTCCTTATCTCAATAAACATACATACATACGTATAGAAATTTATAGAAATAAACAAATGAGTATATTTAATAGAAAACCGTAATTCATAAGAGCAGCTGAGAGTAAAATGTTTGTTGTGACGTCACAGCTATGTGATCAGGAATATACTATATACGTATATACATATATATAAAGATATTAAGTGTTTCTCAAGGGATTACAAATGAAATATGATGATCTACTATTTAATATTGTTCTAATGAATCACAGGTAGGAAGCTATATTAATATCAAATTAATTCCAATTTATATATTCAAGTGAGTACATAATAATGTTCTCATATAATTGTCAACCATGAAATTAGCTATTGTTTTCATTGTTGGAGCTACGTTGAGCTATGCGTTTAAGTTAACAAAAATAGTCACTAATACTTCTGATTGTATATGTGAAATACAACACACGCACCAAAAATCGTACACTTTAGTTTTAATTGAAAGCTCTAATTACGAATTGAAATTCAACAATCCAGTTGTGATATTTAGTGTAAAGCACAGTTTCGAAATGTTAAGACGATTTGGACAATTTAATATGTTTATATTTATTTGGAAGACGATTGACCATTTAGAGACGACATTGAGAAAATTAAAACAATTTCTATTTTGGAATACAAGAGCTAAAATGTTGATGGCCTTTGAAAAATATGTTGATTTGCGCTCAACAATTGAGATACTCTGCAAGTATTTTATATACAATGCTGTATTACTTGAAAATAACTCAAGGTTGCATACGTATTTCCCGTATCAAAATAATAGCTGTGGTGTTAACACCCAGGACTATTACTTGTCTACTTGTGGCTATGAGAATTTCACTAAGCATTTGTATCCAGAGAAAATAAATGATGATTTACAAGGATGCCAAGTGAGATACATCGCATTACCAAGGCCGCCGTTTGTGACTAACGTCAGCGTGAGAGGTGACCACTCCAGAGCAGCTGGTTATGAAGTAACAATCATGGACGCTGTCGCTGAACGAATGAATATTTCTGCAAAGTATGTAAAACACCCGTATATGGATTGGGGAGAACTGCTTCCAAACGGCACGTTTACAAAATGTTTCAAAGTAATAGCAGATAACGAAGCTGATTTAATGTTCGGCGGGACGTACGGGCATCCCAAAGTTTCCAATGAGTTCGACTCCCTGTTTTGCCATAGCATCCAGAAAGGATTGTGGTGGGTGCCGACCTCGCAAGAAATCCCAAAATGGGAAAATCTAGCCATGCTCTTCAACTACTGGTTGTGGCTAACCATTTTGTTAATGTTTATAATAAACGCGCTCACTTATTGGGTCGTAAGTCTATGCGCAAACACAACCGACCCAAAAGTACTATCGTATTACTTAATGGTATCACTAAGTATCCTCCTGAATGTTGCAGTTCAAATCCCAAAGTCAAAAGCATTAAAAATCATGTTCCTAACTTGGTCCTGCTCGAGTTTATTAATTTACACAGCATACCAATCGCAGCTGATAAATGTTTTAACTAACCCGATTTACGAGCGCCAAATCACGTCGATGGATGGCTTACTCAAGTCGCCTTTGAAGCATGGCTTCCACAATTCTAGTATTCCTCTGTTTGACGCGGCGATTCCGAAGGAAGCGGCAATTTTATCCGCGTACACGTTGTGCTCGTTGGGCGTCGAGTGTGTCAATCGGTCTGCGTTCAAACGGGATTTAGCCGTTATTAAAAATAACAAACAGATGGATTACTGGATCACCAAGTATTGGACATATCCGAATGGAAGACCCATGCTTTACGGCATTGATGAGTATGGATTTCTTGCAATAAACAGGTAAACAATTGTATTGTGATTAATACAACTATATATACGAGTATATATATATAAATGAAGAACTCGGTGAATTTGAATGAAGCAAAAGAATGGTTTTCTGCCACCCTATTTGATAGGAATAAGTATAGAGTTATATATGTATGTATATGTAGGTAAGAAGGAGTTTTTTTTTTAAAATAATTATATCATAATATATTATTGATTATATAATGCATTAAATTTGTTCTCATTATATATTTGATGCTCAAATAATGTTTCCACCTAGTACTTACATTAAAAACTTATTATATATATTATGAAATATTAGGTGTAAAAGTCTATTCATTTATCAACTCATACATCATATGATACAAAAATGGAAATAATCGAAATTATATTAAATGTATACGTATCAGTACATAGTTATGTATTTGATTCATTACACGCTGTTAATTTTATTTCAAAGTACTATATTTGTGCAAAGTATTTTAAATATTAGCAATGATATAAATGTTGGCGAAAGTCTCATAGGTGAACTATCAACATCAAAGTATCTTCTCGATACCTGCACGCTTATCATCAATAGTAACAATATGAAACACCAGATTCCCAAATTGAAGCAGCCTGTAGTGAGCATAAATTCAGAAATATTCATAACAAGAAAAGCGACTTTAAATATTGCGTTTAACAGTTTTGTGCTAATGCTTGATAATATTAAAGAACTCAGCGGAGTTTTAAACGTACTGAAGCATGATAATCTGTTAAAAACCGAAGCAACATTCGTCATTACCTTTAACGCACAAGACATCACATTGAATCAATTATTTCAACTATTGTGGACTGACTACTATATCATAAATGCCGTGGTGATTTTCAACCATAAGATATACATGTCATTTCCGTTTAATACAAATGGTGCGTGTGGTACAAATATTACAGCAGAGCCAGTGGACAGTGTGTCACAATCGTTTCCTGAAAAAGTCCCTTTGGACCTGATGGGCTGTGAATACAAATCTATTGTGCTACCTCGACCACCGTTTGTGATTAATGTGAATGCGACTAGGAGTAATCCGAGCCAATCCGGCATAGAAGTGACGATTGTAGCACTTTTGGAGGAAAAGATGAATTTCACCAATCGGTACATTTATAATCCTCATAAAGACATTGGTACACAATTTCCGAATGGCACGTTTACATTCATGTTTAAAATGTTGGCTCAACACGAAGCTGACTTGATGTTTGGTGCAGTGACTGGCAGCTATATAACGTTGAAAGATTTTGGTAAATCCTTTTGTTACATGCAACAAAAAGCGTATTGGTGGGTGCCCAGGGCCATAGAGCTACCAAAATGGCAAAACGTCATCAGGATATTCAGTAAGCAGCTATGGTTAGCCATCCTTGTCTCGTTTGTAATTGTTGGCTTGATGTGGCGTATCCTCGATAAGCCGCGAAACGAATACTCAATTGGGCTGCTGAACACTTTAGGCATGTTATTGTTGGTGTCTGTTAGCTTTCCCAAACTGAAGCCGTTATTAACGCCAGTGGTGTACCTTTGGAGTTTTTTTGGCTTAATGGTTGCCAGCGTGTATTACTCGCAGTTGCTAAGTGTTCTCACGCAACCCATGTATGAGAAGCAAATCAGCTCTATCGATGAGGTTTTCCAGTTTGGACTAGGTGTGGGCTTCCATCCAGGTTTTACCATTGTTTACAACTCTAGCATTACAAAAGAGAAGAGGTTATTGAACACGTATGTCGCATGTGGAGTTGGCATTGAATGTTTCAATCGTATTGCGTTTAAAAGGGATTTTGCGGCAATGAAAAACGAACGGCAGGTTTGGTATTCCATGCCTAGAATGTGGACGTCCAATGGCAAGGCTCTATTGTATCCTGTCCAAGAATATATTACCACTTCGTTAACAAGGTACCTACACACCCTATCAAATACCATACATACATATTTTCACTGGGTACTTTAGAATTTATGTAAATATGACAGTTTATTATAATAATAACAATATTTAAACACAATCTAAATGTGGAAAGTTTGTTATACTGACATCTTTATAAAATTATAATGTGTTAGTTAAAGCTACGCATGCATATAAATATATATATATATATATATATATATATATATATATATATATATAAATATATATATATATATATATATATATATATATATATATATATATATATATATATATATATATATATATATATATATATATATATATATATATATATATATAGATATATATATATTAATATATATATATAGATATATATATATATAAATATATATATATATATATATATATATATATATATATATATATATATATATATATATATATAACAAACTTTTATTTGAGTCACTCTCAAACAACACTTTTTAATATGCAAACATACAAACAAATATTGTTCCTTATTTGTATAACTACGATCTTTGCTATTCACAACATTGTGCGACCACTGAAATGGAGTAGAACAAAAACAATCATCTCTCATCATAAATGATAAGTGTGTAGCACACATCATCAAAACCCATTTCGAAATGTATACCGTTACCATTACTTCAAATACTCGAGAATACTCCAGCAGAGTAACCAACAGTACATCATTAGTAGATATAAACAATTTAAACACACTGAAACACATCGAAAAACTCAACATGTTTATTTTCCTACTAAAGTTGCTCTCCGAATTGAAAACAGTTTTAGATAAATTGGTTCAATTATCCAGCTGGAATTCGCGAGGGAAATTTCTATTCACATTTGCTCACGCAACGAATGCATCAATTGTGTTTGAGTACTGTTGGAAGTATTACGATATATTCAATGTTATCATTGTTTATACTTTGAGTGTTTACACGTTTTTTTTCATATGTTAACAATTATTGTGGCGCTGTTACACCAGTGACCAAGAGTCTAGTTTGTTGCCTGTTGGAATCGCTACGGGTGTTGTTGCAATTTGTACACAGTCGACCGGCTAGTAGTATTTTGAATATTGGTTTTGTCAACTTGGTATTTGCAACGGTGTTAATATCAACTGTTTACCAATCGCAATTGGTCGGTGTACTGACTACACCAATGTTTGAGCATCAAATCAATTCTTTGGCTGATTTAATTGAGTCGCAATTGGCGTTTGGATTGTCGATTGGGCGAGCGTATGCGTAGGATGCGAGTAACTCAAAACACAAATATATTCTGCAGAGTTATCAGCCATGCGATGTTTCGGAGCGAGGTATCAATAGGACTGCGTTTCAAAGAGATTTTGCGGTTGTGCGAAATGTTTGGCAAACTTTCTATTATATGCCGAGGTACTGAATTAGTGCTACCGGCAAAATTTAGTTGCATCACGTTACGAACTTTGATATTATTTCGTTAGTTAGGTACTGTTAACAAATTAATTTGCAGTCTGTGGCTGTTGACTTCAAATAATATAATAAAAGCATTAGCCATAAAATATTTAAATACTTTCATATTTCGACAACTAAGTTATAATCATTAGCAGCAAAAATAAGAAGGTATGGTGTAACGTAATATCTCTGGCTAAAGTATCATCAGATTATCTGATTACCACTGATAATCTGGTAAAGAGCATATCCTCTTAGATTCTATCTAAGGCAGAGATAAAACGTTACACATCTTTGCTACTGATGATGACAACTTACATAGCTTTTTCAAATACTTTGTAGTTAAAGCTTTAATATTATTATTTTAAGGTACTGCATATATACCTACGCAGTACATATTGATAACTTTCCTTTCTTTTTCTTATATACATACATAACTTCATGCATATTTGTAGTGCATTATATAAATGCATTTAGATTGCAACTGTTAAAATAAAAATAAATAGATGGTAGTAATTTAAATTTGAACATGTGCAATAAGTATTAGAGTAATTTTATATTTTTAGGATTTATACAGTAAAAGGCTTTCCATTGTTGCCCCGTATGAATAAATTATTGATGGGTCTTAGTGAGAGTGGTTTGATACATAAATGGGAAGAAGATATGAAATTTGTCGTTCGCAAAGAGACAAGCGATGATGATCCAAAGTCGCTTTCAATATCGCATCTGCAAACAGCGTTTTACATATTAACCTTTGGCAATCTAGCGGCGGTGTTCGTGTTCGCCTTTGAAGTTTATTATACATTTAAAGCACATCGCTCGAACAGAAATTATTGTTGTTAATGTTTGATGAATAGCTATTAAAAATGTGTGACCATTGTTTTTATTTGTTTATATACTCTAGAAATGCACACTTTGAACATATATTTGTTTATGTATTTATGTAGATATTATATTACTTATATGCTGTGTGGAATTATAAATTGAAAATTAAAAAGAGGCTGCTTTTTTTTCTTTATTAAATATGTATAGGTACTTGAACTTTGCGTTGGCAATCTTATAAAATAAGGTGTGGCTATCTTAACTCGGTGGGAAATGGCGTGATATGTAACTAGATCACAGGTAAGAAATTATTTAACCAAAAATGTCTACAAGAATCGGGTATATGTAAGGATGTAAGGAATTTTGACATAATTTTTCAAAACTTAGTTAACTTCAAGCCCACAAGTCCTACAAAATCAATAGCAGACCGCGGATGGTTGAACAAACACCCCATGGACTATTGTATTTAATATTCTCATTTAACTATGTATATATTTACGCTTTTAAACTAACTATATAATCTATAGTGTGGATTAACTGAAACTAAAAAGAATTACGGAAATTTTTATCTACGCTTAATTATTTACTTATGTATGTATGTATGTAGTATATACATATGTATATACATAGTTTCCACCGAATCCTTATTATATCTATAAATAACACAGTAATTTTCTGAATTAATTATTCTTTCTATATGTGCGTCTGACAATAATTGAATTCGTGACGCTCAGATTTGTGCCTTTTAAGCGTCTAGCCAACAAAGTATGTTTGGTATATATGTATGTATGTATATTCGTACTAAGTACGTACTTTGCGTCGCTGTGTTCACTAATGTTTTCATGTTTCGTGCAATATAAATTATGTGTTGTTTTTGTTACCAATTTTCAGAGTGGATATGAGCCAGGCACATCGCAATGGTAGTTTTTACCAATGTTGTTCTGGATTCTGCATCGATCTCCTGGAAAAGTTCTCTGAAGAACTGGGCTTCACGTACGAATTAGTACGGGTTGAAGATGGCCGTTGGGGCACTCTGGATAATGGGAAATGGAACGGCTTAATTGCCGATCTTGTCAACAGGAAAACGGATATGGTAATGACGTCGCTGATGATCAACTCGGAAAGGGAAGCTGTGGTAAGGAATATATTAACAATGAATGACGTGTGTGTTTGAACAAAACTTCAGAAAGACAACTTTTTTCCAGGTGGACTTTAGCGTCCCGTTTATGGAAACAGGCATCGCAATCGTAGTCGCAAAACGCACCGGGATTATATCCCCTACCGCGTTCTTAGAACCATTCGACACAGCCTCCTGGATGTTAGTGGGCGTGGTGGCAATCCAGGCGGCCACGTTTACCATCTTCTTGTTCGAGTGGCTGTCGCCCAGTGGATTCAACATGAAGTTGTCCCTGCAGCAGCTCGCACCGACCGCCACGACTGCACACCGGTTCTCGCTGTTCCGAACATATTGGTTGGTGTGGGCCGTGCTGTTCCAGGCCGCTGTCCATGTGGACTCGCCCCGCGGTTTCACCGCCAGGTTCATGACCAACGTATGGGCCATGTTTGCTGTAGTCTTTCTCGCTATATACACTGCCAACTTAGCCGCGTTCATGATTACTAGAGAAGAATTTCATGAATTTTCTGGTACGTATGCATGCATGCACGTGATGCGTCTCCCCTATATGTATGTATATAATACATGTTCATTTTTGTTTATAGTAGAGAGCACGTATTCTAAATCCTTATAGGAATATTTATTTCAGGTGTAGACGATCATAGGTTATCCAAACCGTACTCTCACAAGCCAATGTTAAAATTCGGAACAATTCCATGGTCGCACACCGATTCGACAATAGCGAGATACTTTCGCGAGATGCATGCATACATGCGCACTTACAATAAGACGACAGTCATCGGCGGCATAGATTCTGTGCTTAGCGGTGACTTGGACGCGTTCATCTACGATGGCACGGTGTTGGATTACTTGGTAGCCCAGGACGAAGACTGCAGACTGTTGACAGTGGGCTCTTGGTACGCGATGACCGGCTACGGCCTAGCGTTCTCACGCAACTCTAAGTACTTGGAAATGTTCAACAAGCGACTGTTGGACTTTCGGGAAAACGGCGATCTGGAACGGTTGCGCCGCTACTGGATGACTGGCACCTGCAAACCCGGCAAACAGGAACACAAGAGCTCCGATCCGCTGGCGCTCGAGCAGTTCTTGTCGGCGTTCTTGCTCCTGATGGCCGGCATCCTGTTGGCTACGTTATTGCTGTTCTTGGAGCATTTATATTTCAAGTATTTGCGCAAGCACTTGGCGAAATCGGATCGCGGTGGTTGTTGTGCTCTAGTCAGTTTGTCCATGGGCAAAAGTTTGACGTTTCGAGGTGCCGTCTTTGAGGCGCAAGACATTTTAAAGTACCACCGCTGCAAGGATCCTATCTGCGATACGCATTTATGGAAAGTCAAGCACGAGTTGGACATGTCGCAAATGAGGGTGAAACAGCTGGAGAAGGAACTAGAATCTCATGGGATTAAAGCTCCACCTAAACGGTATGTATTCATATTTTAGTTATAATAATAATATGTGTCACTACACTTTTGTATATTACATATATTTATAATATATGGCGAGTTATACGCATGAGCATGTAATCCACCTATCGTTTACTATCATAGATTACCGCACACTCACAAAACTAGCATCTTACATCCTACACACACACACATACACATATACAGAAATTAATATTATTACCATCATGTAGTTATGTCTTGCGAAAAAGTTTTGTTAAGAATAAAGTGTGATTAACACAGTTGAAAATTACCCCCAACTCTAGAACAGTAGATGATCGAACATAATATTACAACGAATGTTTGTTATATACAAAAAAAAAATGATTGTATTGTTATGTCCTATAAAAATTTGAATGTGGTTTTTGCCATGACAGGCGCGGTCGTCGAGGCGTCCTGTGTCTGGCGTCATGTTTGGCCGCCGAACAGTAAGTTATACGACGTGTGTTAGATGGACATTGCATGATTGTTTAAATAAGAGAATATCGTAGTTTTTCTGGATTGATTCGCGCAACCTGGATGTTCTAGAAACACACGCATTATATCTATATTGTATGTATTACAATTTTGCGGTGGTTCAAAGTCTAATTTCATATCCTGCTGCACAAATAAGAAAAAAGACGAGTTGAAAGTTTGCTATTATTCTCCTCAATTTTGTTTTTTGTTTGTTTGTTTGTTTTGACTTTACAAATCAGCCTCATTCAATGAGGAGAATGACAAACCAAGTAACTCTTTTATGATTATTATATATTTTTTACACATATAATATTTTGTAAATTACTATACAAGTTCAATATATTCGAGGGCATCTGGATGTTTCAGGCCTAGCACTGCAACCGAAATGGCCAAAGCTAGACTTCGAGGAATTAATGCAGACTTTTTAGAGATCGGCTCTGAGATTTATCGGTAAGTTGTCGACATCGCTCGGCCACAGGTTTCATAATACATACATATGCGATATTTCTCAGGCCTTGCAGAACAGAAATCGCTGAAATGGAAACCGTGCTGTGATGCCTGTTCAAAGTGGCGTTAACATTCAACACCAATAAATTCTGTACCCATCAAGTATTACTTGCCATCATTGTAAATAAAAGGAATCACACACAACAAAAGAAACTGAAACATTTCGCAATAAAATATTTATTTCAAATATGTCCAAAAAAATGTGAGCGATCGATGACTCTATTTATAAATACATACATACATGTGCATGTATGTATGAATATACCTGCATACATGCATTACTTTATTTCTTTTTTCTTTTGAATTTAGTGACATGTGAAAACCGTGCACATCAGTAAATATACACCAAGTTTGAATTGAATACTTTTTTTTATTTATGCTTTTCAAAAAGTATACAAGTATGTACTATTTCTATAATATGATCGTCAACATAATAGAAATACAGATTGATTAAACGTAAATATGAATCTGAATCGTCAAGAATAGCGTATATATTTAATAGCTATATAGAGCTGCCGAAGAATCGGCGAACTGTTACAATTGTTGTTGCTGAAATGTTGTTGCTGTTACCATTGTTGTTGTTATCCATTTGACCATTTATTTCCTAATCACAAGTAAGTAGTGACAACGTATTTTTTAATTACAATCACTCACTATCCCTCCCTTCCTCAATCCTATCATAGTTATACATTCCCTATATTTTATTATTGTTTAGTTTGTTATATATATATATACTATATCTATCAAATTATATATTTTTGTGTATATATACTTATATATATATATATAAAAAAAGAACATTTTTAAATATTTTATAGATGTGTATAACCCAACTCATTTGTTTATAATAATAGAGATTAAAACACACATTTTGTAAATAAAAACAAATTTAAAACGAAAATCATAAACTAAACAGAGATGGATTATGTACCTAAACAGATCATTGCATTCATTTTAATCATTATTTTTAAAATCGGACCAAACGCAAAATTTATTTATACGTATATATGAACTTTCAATCATAAAACGATATAATATTTATTATTGTATGTATGTGTATATATAAATAAAATAAATATATATATATATATATATATATATATATATATATATATATATATATATATAAATAAATATGGCATAAGCACCTTCTGCCCGGCGGTAGGTATCACAAATTTGCAATTAAATTGAAGGCACCATTTGCTTGAATACAAATCCCTCATAAAACGACATTTTATAAGACTGATTCAAAAAGGGAAAATATAAATAAAATTCTGTTGAAGTTCTACTGAGCACTATATAAAGTATAGCACAAAAAAAAAACATTAATTATAGATATACGGTACTATAAATTCTTTCTTTACGTTATTCATTTCAAAATTAACGAATATTTCAAAAATAAATACTAATTTAACACTTCTTAAACTAGCCAATTTAAGAGGATTATTCTAGTTTTTTTAATCTAGGTGCGCGGGAAATAGAAGCCTAGATCTGACAAATCAGCAGGCAGAAGGTGTTTGTACCATAAATATATGTATGCACATACATACTTAATAGAAGTATTTATTAAAACGATATTTTAATAATGCCACCAAACTCATATCCATCACTGTACAAGCAGTCAATAATTTAATAACCAATATGAAAGATAATAAGTGTTAATAATAATGTAATCTCTGTATTATTTCAGTGAATAAACTAATAACTAAATGACACGATATACTATAAATAAAAAGAGCTGAATATTTTCTACAACTAAACTAAAATTCGGCGATGTTTGCAACAATTGTCCAATCAAGGTAAATAGTAGCTATAATTTCATCCTGAATGCATTTCATCTATTTCTATCGAAATTCAAATAATATAGTCGTACAAAACTATACTTAAATTCATTTATTAAAAAACATAATCCTATAACACATACACAAATAATAATAAAGGATTTTTCTTTATTTCAATTGTAATATTATAAAAATAACAATCAATAATGAATTGCATATAATTCTATAGTTCATTATTGACACTAATGAACACAATTCAACAATGAATACTCGGCGACAAAAGTACTAAGTAACTCTTCGTTCAACGTATTCTTTGCTTGATTATAAATATTCGACACTTCACTCGCATCGCCAGCGTTCATCTCAAATTTAATGTAATCAATCCAAATGTCCGTGCACTCTTTACCAAATTGTTGAATCGCTAGTTTATGCACACTGCGGGTCAAGCTTGAATTCGGTCCCCCAAGCCTGGTGTTCTCAAGATGCAGCATTTTCTTGTGCAACTCCAGACAGTACGGCGTGTAGCGGGCGATTCGTTCGTACTCTTGTCGCGCATGCTTTATAGTGCGATTGAGGCATATCCACTCGATGAACATCGGACCCAGTACTCTCGCGATCTCTGGGTCATGTTTCATACCATGCTCGAATGTTGCTTTGGTTGCCGAGTATGTTTCTTTCAGAACATTATTTTGAATTAAGTATTTGTAGATTGGTAGCGCTTTGTTCTTAAGCGTGCGAATAGCTGCATTTGAGACCTCTTTTAAGTCTTCATCCGATTTTGAGTATTGCAATCGCGTGATCCAGAGTGTAGCAGACTGGGGTAGCGCTGTAGTCGCTTTTACTAGAAGATCGTATTGTTGAGCCTCGTCGTCATCAATGATTGCCAGCCATTTGATGTAGTGCTTCTCTAACAAGAAGCCTTTCTCTGCCGCGTCTTCCAAAGCGGATACTAATATATCTTTGTTCGCATTATTTTTCTTTGTATATAAATCCATTAGACAGTCTAGATATCTTTCCCACATTGTATTTGTAGGAATCACCTCCACAGCGGACTTATAAACGGCAATACACAATTGAATTCGCGAGTTCTTCTTATTTTTATCGTAATGGTGTCCGTGTAACTCGCGTTGTGCCATTGTGTGCCACATTAGCTCGCTTTTCCAAGCGTTTTTTGTTAAGTATTCTACGATTTCTTCTTGTAAACTCTCTGTGAAATCGTGTTCTGTGGCGATCTCCAGCAACTGAATGATAAACTGGACATCATCAATTGCTTTTACCGATGTCTGAAAGTAAACCGATGCTCTTTTAACTGCCATTTCTTTTTTGAACTGGTCGTCTTCTGGAGCATTCTTCGATTTTTCTTTAACGGAGATCAGCTCTAATCGAAATGCTTCCAAGTACAGTTCGCACGAATCTGGATGATGATGCAGACCAGTTCTTAAAACGGACAACGCGCCCTCTATGTTAGACATTTCTTCCAGCTCCCATTTTGCGGCATGTTTCCAACAGTATATTTTATCTGCATGTACCTGTAATGTCGTTATCCAATGAATTTAGGTAAAACAAACTATATTACATATATACAAATATATATATATATATATATATATATATATATATATATATATATATATATATATATATATATATAGAAACATACTTGCAACATTTGTTTAAACGCTTCAGAAACGGCGGCTAAGAATTTCGTTTGTGTGCAAAAGTTGATAAAGTTTAACCATAATTTAACGTCAGCTTTAAAATACGATAAAGCTACTTTATACAATTTTATCACTCGCTTTGTGACGGCGTATTCTATTGCATCTTTTTTCTCTGATATTCGAAACTTATCTCGTCGAAATTTTATCTCGCGGATCAGTTTCACTTCATAGTTGATGTACGTAAGGAAATCGGGTTTTTCTTTCTTCTGACGTTCAATTTTGTGCTCGAATTCCTTGCGTTTTTTAATTATTTCCACTATTTCTTCGGGTGTGAAAAGTTTCAAACGTTTCATCTGCTCCAATTCTGGTATCATACGTTCTACATGAAAGCCGACTGTCTCTGCCATGATTGATTGCTTTTTCCTTGCTTTTAATTGTTAATCAAAAAATGTATTTATTTTGTGTTTTCGACAACTAAAATACACGTGTTTATATATCGTATTTGACACTTAAAATAATGTTGAGGTTATATTGATTGACAAGGGTAGCAATCCACCAGGGCAGCCACTAGTTAACTATATAGTGTTCCCAACCATCCGCTAAAAACCAAATAGTTACTAAATTTAAATATTTCACATTCACTGTCATACAGTGAAGTATAGTATTAGGCGTTAGGATGTTGCATATGTAGACAAATACATTTCTTATTTCTCTCTTTGTAAACTAAAACATATTTTTATGATGAGTTAATGTATTTAAATAATTCTGTAGAGAAAAAAACCACATTTCTGATTGTAGTAATTATAACTACATGTTCGAAATATTATTCACACAATTTTTGTACATTTCGATAATTTTTTATCAACAATATATATATTATATTATATCAATAAATGTCACAATTGTTTTCGCGTAAATATGTTCGTGCAGAGTTGGAGTTACTTCCATTGAATATGTATATGTAATAATATTGTTGCCAGACAAACAATAATAATGATTTAATAATAAGTTTGTTTAAAAATGCTTTATTTAATTGAAAACCACAGTATTTAATTTGCACACCTTGCCAATGTTTTGTTTTATTAATCGACAATATACCAACGGATTTTAAAATATTATATGTATAGCTATTACAACTCTGTTTTGCAATGAAAAAAAATTATACTTCGTAAGTGACGTAAATGATTGTATAACGAAATAGTTCCACTCGAGAGGTACGTAGTTGCACCTGGTAATCCGCGAGATTAATGATGATTTCGAAGCAAATCAAATGTGTTGAAATGGTAAAAAAAGTTCCATTTTTATTCAGAGGAATATATTTGCAAATATTCGTTTCTTTTGCTGGTATGTATACATATATGTATAAATTAGTAAATTGGGTAGGTATATAATAGTAATATTGTTCAAGTGTCGTTAAGTGTGATGTCCGAAGGTCTAAATGTTGGCTGGACATCATCGACAATCGGAAATTTGGTGAATAATTCAACAACAGTGGAAGCGTTATCTTTGGAGCAAGCTTCTTTGATTGGCACAATACCGATTTATTGTGCGTTACTTCCGGTACCATTGGCTATATTCAGTGCAAATAAAATTGGACGCAAATGGACTATTTTGTGGGGAAATGCTTTAGTATTTATAAGCTGGCTCATGCTGTATTTTTCAACCAATTTAATACTGATTTACTGCGCGGTGATAATCCGAGGCTTAGGAGCTTCTGAAATCTACACCATACCAATGATCTACATCGCGGAGATTGCACGCGCCGACATCAGAGGCTTTTTGGGCAGTTTTCTATCGATATTAATGAACATCGGCATCTTACTTTCATATATTTGTTGTTTATATATGTCCCTTAAAAACCTTACGCTCGTAGGAGTGGCGCTTAGCGCTTTAATGTGTGTTTTATTCAGTTGCGCCCCAAAAACACCTTATTTCTTAATCATGGACGGCAAGCTTGATTTAGCGCGAGAATCATTGCAGAGATTCAGAGTTCGGAACGCGGATGTAAGCAAAGAATTGAATGAAATCAAAGCGACAATTGATCGCGATAAATTAGAACGCGGCTCGTTTCTAGAACTGTTACGTGATTTTAAAAGCAGAAAAGTGTTTATAATCATTATTTCAGTGCAAGTATTCCAGCAACTATCCGGTATAGATGCGGTGTTAATTTTCCTGCAGGTGATTTTCGGTGATGTCCAATACTTTTCGAACACCGCGTCATCGATAATATTTTGCAGCGCAAAGTTGATTTCGTGTTTGTTGGCACTATTGCTCATGGACCAAGTAGGTCGTCGGCCTTTGTTATTAGTGTCCAGCGTTACGACTGGACTGACGCTACTGTTGCTCGGTGGTTATTTTTATATTAGAGACGTTTTGGGAAAAGATGTTTCACATGTCGCATGGCTTCCTCTAGTTCTTTTATTGTTGTATGTGTCGTGTTATAACATTGGTTTAGGGTCTGTTCCGTTTGTGTTGACTAGTGAAATGTTACCAACTAGATTTAGAGCGCTAGGAACTTGTGCGGTACAGATTTCCTACTGTTTATCTATGGTACTTACTGCACAGTTGTTTGCATGGTTAAAAGATTCATATGGGTTCTATTCGGCCTTTTTCTTTTTGGCAGTTTGTACTTTTGTTGGCTTTGTATTGGGGCTATTATTTATTATAGAAACTAAAGGTAAAACGTTAAAACAGATACAAATGGATATTAAGTAAAACTATTACTGTATAACATACATACGTATGTATATAAAGGTGTTTTAGATATATAAGACATGAGTAAACTCATATATGTAACAACTATATAACGCTGGGAATTATATATGTATATATTTATACTTATTAAAATATTTTAAATATTCATATAAATAAAACATATTTGATACTAAAAAAATAACTTTGGTTCAATATAAACTGTACTATTATAGTTCATGTTTAATCATTCAAGGTCAATTTGTGTATATGTTATACTCATTGTGTGGTGGGACACACATGTGAGATGTGATGTGTTTTATCACATATAAATTATATGTGGGTAATACCCAGCTCGGGGTTACTTAGGTACATCGCGAATTAATTAACAGAAAAGGTGCTTTAATCTTCTTAAATTAACAAATTGTTGTTAATGTTTAAAAATACACTTCTTTTATAAACAATTCTAACTGGATCCAATTGGAATATCTACGTAAACAAATGTTCAACTACGAACCATTTAAGTCTGCATTTAAGTGTCTATAAAATTATGGGAAAAAGTGTCAGTGTTTGAAAGTGCGAAAGGTTCAAATAACATTATTTAACGCACATTTAAATTTGTTTTATGAATTAAAACACATTTAAATATAAAGAAGTGGTGTTGAAGCAAAAGAAGCTGCAAAATGATATAATAACGCATGTGATTAACTTTTGAAAGTCAAGTTCACATAGCAAAAAAATATATATATATATATATATATATATATTTTTTTTTTATACATATCACTCTACTGGGGTTTTCTTACCACTAATTGAGGAAACAACATGAGTATTCAAAACCGGAGAAAAATGATTTACAACCTTGACCGCGAAGCAGAATGAATGTTGTCCATTTTATATAATTACATGCAAATACATAATTGGCAATTTTAATAAATACCTATATCTAATCGTAAAAATACTTGAGATTAGTCTTTAAAAAACGTATTTAAGTAGTACCTATTTTTATCTATTACTTATTTACATCGTTATAATTATAACAATTGCTAGTTTATCATCGATTATTGTTTGTCATCGAAACCGTGGCATATACTACTAGTACACACCTATATATATATATATATATAATGAATCCATCAAAATTTAGTTTACCTGCGAAATATAAACGTTGTGCTACAAACGTGTGGTAAGAATGTTTTAATAAAAAGAAATTTTGATTTAATATAACACGAATTTAAATAATATTAATAGGATAGAATATTCTGATTTGGCTCGAAAGTATAAGCCTTTGAATTTAGGCCAGGGGGCTCCCGATTTTGCGGCTCCGAAATTATTGACTGCGGCCTTAGAGCAAGTTTCAAAAAACAGTGAGCCAGCCGTGCACCAGTACACTAGAGGATTTGGACACTTGCGACTAGTGAATGTGCTGTCAAAATTATATTCACCACAAATAAACCATGAGATCGAGCCAAAAACAGAAATCATGATTGCTAACGGGGCTACAGAAGCTCTGTATTGCGCCGTTATGGGTTTTATTGAAGAAGGAGATCAAGTGATAGTGATTGAACCATTCTTTGATTGTTATGAGTACTTGGTGTTTATGGCTGGTGGTACTTTAAAGTATACACCGTTGCGAGTTGTATGTATATTACGTCATGAATATATTGAGCTTAATAATAATGTTTATAAATTATACGTTTAGAATTCTACATCTGGAAAATGGCAACTCGATATGGAGGAATTGGAAGGTTTATTTAACGAAAAAACCAAAATGATAATTTTGAATACGCCACATAATCCAACTGGAAAAGTATTTGAATTAAATGAGTTACAGGCGATTGCAGATTTATGTGTTAAATTTGATGTGTTGTGCATTTCTGATGAAGTCTATGAATGGATGGTGTACGAACCAAATAGTCATGTACGCATTGGTAAGTTTTATATGTAATGTACTATTTTTCAAACTTTTTGCCTGTGTGGAGTCTTATGGGAATCGTGATGCCAAATTTACCCCATAAGAAGCAATGTGAACGACGACAACTAAGATACATTTTCTATTTTCGTTTAGAACCTATATAATAAAATTGTCAACGTTGCGAAAACAATTGAAATATTACTATATACTCAGTCAATAACCAAGTCGTTGAAACCATCTTCGTTAGAAGAGTCATGATAAGAAATTATCGCAAATTGTGGTGGCAATAATATACATTTTTAATAACAAAATATTTCTACATTAAATAGTTGAGAATCATTAACCAACATTACATGGTATACCGACTCACGATATACGAGTATATACTGTAATATTATTGTGGTACGATACGTGCTATAATGTACCTGTATACCAACTTTAGTTATAAGTTTTCGCCCATAAGAAAAGCATTGCCTATACCTGCCACACTGCCAAAAAGTGTGAATAATAGTATATGTATGTATATATGTATATGTATGTATGTATTATATATCTAATAATAATAATAATAATAATAATAGCGTCGCTTCCTGGCATGTGGGACAGAACAATAACGATAGGTTCAGCCGGGAAAACGTTCAGTATTACTGGATGGAAAATAGGCTGGGCGTATGGACCAGCGAGGTTATTATTCAATTTAACCGTGATTCACCAGAACGCGGTTTATACATGCTGTACTCCCACGCAAGAGGCACTAGCAATTGCGTTCGAGCAAGAAGTTGCGAGCCATGGCACAGACGATTCGTATTTGTCTTCTCTATCGCGGTCTCTTGAAACCAAGAAGAACTATATGACAAACTTTTTAAATGAGACTGGATTTAAAGCATTCAACACTGAGGGTGGATATTTTATGATCGCAGACTGGTCTGCATTGGGTTGGTATTGCGGGTTGCCTATCTATGTACATTATTCTAAATCACTTTATGATGCAACTACAATGAATCTATTGCAGAATCAAAAGTAAATCTATCCCAAGAACCTGATAAATATATGGATTTTAAGTTTACAAAATGGATGTGTAAACATTTAGGTTTACAAGTTATACCCTTATCAGCTTTTTATAGTGAAGCAAATAAGCATTTGGGAGAATATTTTGTACGGTTCTGTTTTATTAAGGTATGTTACACATCTATATATGTTATATTATAATAATTAAATATGTGTTATGCACAGGAAGATGCAAACTTAGAAAAAGCTGCAAATATATTGAGAAAATGGCACAATACATCATTAAGTGATTGATGGAAGAAAACATATATCTAGTATGTATAACATTTATTCAAAATAAAATTAATTAAATATAACGTGTACATTAGATTTTATTTTGTCATTTGGTAAAATATTTAATGAATTATTATAAATACATACCTGACGTACAAGTTATAAAATTAAAAATAATAGAAGTAGCTTTCTGGACAAAATTATTGAGCAAGTCATTTAAACACACATACGAGGCGTGTGTAACACCCCCAATACTGCCCAAATCTGCCGATAACGCATCGGTCAAGTGGGACACCAATTGGCTGAAGTCCATCTGGATCGCAAAAATATTTGTTATCAAACACCCTGGTAGGCCGATCAACGCGTGGCTGCTGTTGAGAACGCAGCCGCTAATATTCTGCAGGTTTCTTGATAAGATTGAGGTGCCTTGTTGTAGAAGATTTGAGATCTGGCTGAGTACATTGCTCGTCAGTGGGCTAAAGTCGTTCATACATTGTGCAAGGGAGTTTTCAGTGTTTGTCAGTAAGTTGAGCACGGCTAGATTTTCTGTTCCGGTGCAATCATTGCTGGTGGCCGCGGCTGCTAGTTTCACTTCGGTTAGATTGAAAAAGTTTGCGCTGTACGACTGTATCTCGTGCATGAATCCTGTCAAAGACTTGTTTATGTCTATTGCTAACGCAATGAAAGAAGTTAGGTAATTATTAACAGTTAGTGCAACTCCCTGGTCTAGAGATATATGGTTTGATGTCGGTAGAATTGAGGAACTTTCTTCTCCTGATTGTGATGACACCTGAAACACATTTCAAATATGTATCTACATACATACAAACGTAGTATATTATATTTTAATTAATATGTACACCATTTATTTACCTGTTCTAGCATCAACAATGTTATGAGAAAGAATACACATTTTGTGTCCATGGTAACGCTTTTGATAATAATGTATAATGTATTATTTTGCACATATTTATACTTAAAGTATTATATAAATACGTGCGATAATATATATATAATACTTATAACGAGATAATATACACATCCATATATAACAATTATCAAATTTAAATTGCTTTTTTTTGTAACAATTAAGACATTTTAGGTACTTAATGATAGCCAATTTTTAGCAATAAATCAATATGATTATTCCTAATGAAATTTAAAATGAAATGTGTCATCATTGTGAATCAAATATATGTAACATAGAAATTACATACATGTGTTATGTAAAGAATAGCTTGAACCGCGATAAGCGCGGTCAGGGTCCAAGCTATTCCGAGTAGCCTGCATGTATATTAAGAAATATATCATGAAACAATAACACTATAAATCAAAAGTCTAAAATCGAAAGGAAGTAAATTTATAAAAAAGAGACATTCCAATTTTTTTGCAAATTAAGGAAACGTCGGACGCCACGCAGTTTGCACCTGTGATCATGATATTTTTTTAATGAAATTTCATTATTCCTGTGAATATTCATGCAGTTTTTGATTATATACACATATATACTCATGCACGAAATGTATTTTTATATCCCCAGGTATTATTTTGTTACTATGGTTGAGAACACTGTGTAGTGTGTATTCGAACAACAGTTGCCAAGCTGTAGTTGACACATGATAGTACGGCAAATATATATAATATAGCATATATTTAGACATTTACTATAGAAATATAAATCTAAATATGTTTGGTCCAGCAAAAAGAGTTATATTAAATGCTCCAGTTAGAAATTTATCACTTGGGAAGAAACAAATAGAGCAGGCAACTCAATGGTAATATGGATGTCGTCTCTTATGTAACATGAATGATATTAATGCAAGAATATTTATTATAGGGTACCCTCAGTGGCAGTCTTTGGAATGTGTGCTGCAATTGGAGGTTTGTACTTCACAGACTGGAGATTGATTGTTGATTGGATTCCATATTATAATACAAAGTTCCCTGCTGAACCCACTGAATAAAATGGAACACAAGTTTTCAATAGAGATGTACAGATTGTGTTTAAAATAAAAGTAAATTATTAGTCTAATAATTGTTTATTATATTATGTATTTCATATAGTATATAAGTATTGCACCAGTCTACATGTGTGTTAGTTTAGAAACCAAATTAAATGCTGAAAGTCTGAGTAAAACACCAACGATTATTCAGAAATATTTTTAATATATAAACTACAAATAGCATATAAAATAATTAATAGTGCAAAATAAGCCGTAATTTAATTCATTCCTCGATATTAAAATTTTTCCCCTTAATACACAACCGAGCAAGCAGCCCAGACATTTGCAACAATGAGCACAATCCATCAATGATTCGGCGGTGCGTGACTCCAACTTCCTAAAAACGAAATTAATTCATCCATGTCGCTAGTATGTAAATAAACAGTGAATTAGATACCATCATAAATGCGAGCTTTAACGGTTCCGGTACTTCAAGATTCTTACAAACTCTAAATATATTTTTGATTATATCTTCGGCTGCGTATCCCAAATGCCATAAACTTTGCATGATCTAAAGCACAAACGGTAAAAGAAAATGAACCGCAATTGTAATTCAAAAGGTATACCTTATACGATTTATAAATATCGCCATTTTTACAAAACATCAACATATTCTTTATCATCAACGGATGCGGCTCATCACAAACCTTAAACACATTTTCACTGTTTATAAAACCAAATCCGTTAAATGTAGCTTGCAAGTTATTTAGAGCTTGTCGCATATCACCCTGAGATGTAAAAACGATCGCTTCCAATCCATCGTCCGTGTGCAAAATGCCTTCGATCTGGCATATCTGTATGACCCGCGCCAATACTTCCGCATCCGTTAACTTTGAATACCGTAAGACGCAACATCGCGATTGGATCGCTTCGATGACTTTTTCGGAGTAATTACAAGCTAACGCAAACCGAGTTGTGTTACTGTATAGTTCCATTGTTCGACGTAAACCCTGTTGGGCAGCCTCCGTCATACTATCGACTTCATCTAAAATTACTATCTTGTGTCTACCAGGTGGCAATGTTACTTTTTGTTGTGCGAACATTTTGATTTTATTTCTAACGACATCAATACCGCGATCGTTGGACGCGTTTAGTTCTAGTACAGCTTCTTTAAACGACGGACCAAGAAGTATCCGTGATAGACATAGTATCGTTGTAGTTTTGCCTACACCTGGTGGTCCAGCTATAATTATATTTGGTACATTCCCTTGTTGGGCGAATATGGATAGCCGGGTAATTGTGTCTTCGTTGCCTAAGATATCTTGGAAGGTTTTCGGACGATACTTTTCAATCCTGCAGATACCATTGAATTTTAATTAACGATCCTTTGCGTTGTTATTATTATTGCCATTCTAGGTTGTTATATATGTGTATATACATATGTATAACCTCTATTACTTACCATGGCAATGTACGGATTCTTGTTTCTTCCTCTGTGGTCTTTTCTTTGTTTGGAAGTCTTTCTATAATCTCATCAACATCCATCATTGTTTCATTCATTTTATTAGATTTTATTTGAAATTCGGCAGCAATATAACTTGCATAGACTAGTGGAACAAATGATTGGAGTCAAAATTGCGGGAAAATATAAGTGAAGGTTGGCGAGGAATCGATTTCTTATGGGTGGAAAATTTGCACGTTTGTTACATCTATATGAGATATCTCGCCGATATGAGATTTCATTTCATTTAGTATAAAGTGTTAACTGATGATTAATATAATAATACTATAGGTACCATAATGCATTATTGTTTAATTAAATATTAACAAAATAATGGTAATTGTTATAATTTAGTATTCTTTCAAACAAACGTTCATAAGTTCGACCAATTAGAGATCAACGGGTCACTGAAATGAGTTTGTGATTGGTGTTAAGAACTGAGCTACAAAGTGATTGTTAAAAATACCATTTTATTTAAAACATATCAATAATAATTAACATTCAATTACACAATTTAAGATAAACAAGTATTGGCTTGGCCAATACCCAGAGATGCACCAATGTCTAAAGTTTAGACGAGCTGTTTAGACTTACATATTCCATAGTTTAAATATTAAAATAATAAAATTAAAAGCAAATATTATATTTGAAATCTATTTTATATATATAAAAATAAATATTATTTGTTTGATAAAATATTTAAGTTATATTTATAATAATTCTAGTAGTATTAGTGCTGAAACGAATACATGTACAAGATTAGTTATGCGGCACTGAAAGGGTTGGGGAAGGGCCAAGGAGGACACGAACTTACAAACTAACATCTTACATCT